>JAGVSQ010004742.1:0-18819 GCA_022683975.1 Rhyacophila evoluta | reverse complement strand
CGTATAATTTAAATTTATTATAATAAATATATATCTTTCAATGTCACGCAGTAAAATATTGCGTTAAGTGTAGATGTCTGTCGTAAAAGCTATTTTCAGATGTGACTGTCTTTTACTGAAATAATTTAGCAAGTTTTATCGATCAGTGACTTATATAGAATCTTTATTACATACTTGTAATAGAATGAGCAGTGATCGTCACGCTATTATTATATTTTATTATGTCCGCTCCACAAGTGGAACATATGATTTCACATAGTGTAAAAATGATCGATGAGTTATGAATCTCAACAATTCCTTGACGGGGCGTTTTTCACAAGAATTGTTTGTCAGTCAAATGATAAAAACATTGGGCAAGCACTCAGGTAACGTTAGATTCTTTAAAATCTGATATTTTTGAAAATCAAATACACAATCTACGGCTCCGTATCCTAGCCTCTCGGCTACTGGATATCAAAAACTTGTTTTCAATTAGAATTATCACCTAATAAATATACAGCGGTTGACTATTATAGCACAATGTTCTTATCGGAAAAGTTAAAAAATAATGAATACGAGACATGACAGGTGTCATTTAACTAGATGAAAATGTATATCGAATGTCAAAGTTTCATTCAAAGTTATTGATTTAATCATAGAGATTAAATCAAAAGTAAATCGAGGAGAGAAAATGAAGTGGTTTCTTCTCCCAGCTGCGGGGAGATGTGCCTTCGGTAAATCACTGTTTGATAATTTGGTAAGAGATGACAAATAAACAGATTCAAAATTGAAACATATGCATTTCCATACTATGGACATATTTGTTCCGAAAAGAACATATTGAGCGTGGAGTTTTTTTTTCACGAAAAGAAATTTTTGTTTATTGGTGAATTACTCAACATTTTGGCCAAATCATTTTGCATTTTTAATGAAATATTATGTAGTTGTCGGGATCGAACCTTTAACTAACTCCCTACTAACTAACTAACTAAACTTCATCGGCGAAGCGCCCGCTTTTCCAAAAACTTAAATAGCGAACGTATTGACATATATAATACGAAATATTTTAATATACTTTTTAAATTTATTAATAATTGGCTAGAATATTTTACGTCGTAATTATCTTTTTTAAATACAAAATTATATTTTCTATACTCGTTGAAAGTTTTCAGTAAATTTGTTAAGCGCCGAAGGTAATTGTGTAATCTGAAACGCCTCGAAACTTTTTCGATGAGATTTTGAGTGACGCAAAATTTATTATTACAAGGGCAGGGAGCTTTTAAAGCTTCTACAAATTCACAACAATATTCACATTTTGATAACGGATAATTTCCTTCTTTTGTTACAAAAAAAGCAAAATTTAAAAATGTTTACCCACACTACTTGACACGAAAGTAACTTAAATAGAATTTTAATAGGTAGTAAAAGTGTTGTGGGGAACAAATACTAAAAAGAAAAACCCAAAAATTGATTTCTATATTAATAAATTAATTAATAAATATATTTCTAGTTTTAATCTAAGTATATTTATGCATATTTTTGTTGTAAGCCAGTGATTTTTAATTATTCTAAAATCGTAGAACGCTTTATGATCAAAAAATCTAAATAATTCAAAAGTTTTATTAAATTTAATAGTTTTTGAGTGTACTATAATAATATGATAGTTTATTTTTAAAACTTATTAAATGTCGTAATGCATTAAACCAATAATTTGAGACGTTCTCAACATATATAAATTAAGGTGTAATGAAAAGTGTTTCAGCCATAATTACCCATGAAAGCGGACGGAACAGAGGTAAGGAAGATCTTTTGGCTGCGTACTGGCACTCCAGCCTCTGGATCCTGCATCTCCCGAACCAGCGCCTCCATCTATAGACAGAAAACATTTTTATCAATATATAATAAAACACAAAGCAAAAGCTTTAAACCAATCCTCGCATAAGAAATTATCTATCATGACAGCACTTCATATGAGGCGAGCATATTGTTATATAAAAACCAGTACCGATAGTTATTTTTTAGATAATGTAAGAATTTAAGTCTATTACATGGTAGAATAGTAACAGGGGTCAATAATTTTGAATATGTAGGGTTAAATTTAATGAAATTTTGCTATTTTAAAGTATAATATTATAATTTCGAGTTAATGATAATTCAATTGAAGAACAGTTTACTTAAATTACTTTTGATACATACTACTGAGAATTATTTCTGACTCTTAACGGTTGAACAGCAATTTAGTTAAACTGAGTGAAGATTTTTGATATTTAATTTTTTTAAGGTCTATGTGCCCACATATATTTATTGTGTAACAAAGTTTACTACGTAGGGGTTTTAGTAAGTATCTTTAAGAATGATAGTTTTGATTGTATATTTCTTTTTGACAACACCTCTTCCTATTTGATATATTATACTCGTAAAATTACGACCATAAAAATCTGGTTTGAAAAATAAACCAATTTAACGAATTTGAAAAGAGGGCCTGAACTGAAAAAAATATAGAGGGTGTTATGAAATCTTGTGAATCAATACGTACGATTTTCGTTGAATTTTTTAGGTTTTGGTTTGAAATGTTGGACGTTATACTTTCCAGATTTCGTGGAGGTATCGCTAGCTCTTACTAAACACCGTCTGGGTTAGTGTATGTATTTACAAAAAGCTATCAAAATATATGGTCCAAGTTCATAAAGGAAAGACCTTTAAGGTTATGGCGCCATAACACTGCGTCCGGTGGGCAACTTATGATAGCAAGTGGAAGCATTTAAACCTCGTTACGCTGCCCTGAAGGTTTTATAGGGTTTTGCCTATTGTTTAAGTTTAATTTAGGTAGATTTTGAGCAACATTTATTACACTGTTACATGTTTGAACCTCAAACAGTAAATTACGTTGTTTATACAACCTTAAAGTAGTTCCTAAAAAGGTATATCATAAATTTTAACCAGCAATTTTCGAACTGTTAAATAAGATTAAGTTTTATTACTAAATCATTCAGAGAAATTCTTTGTATTATAACAAGTTTGAGTAACTATTCGTCTTTCAACGGTGAGGTGATTAATTAAATTAAATTACAATTTTTCAAGTTCATTAGTTATGTCGATAGCTATTTAAACTGTGATATCATTATATATTTTCACAACGTCTCTTACAAAAGTGAGTAAATGCATATCTATAGTATACAAAATTGATTGTTAGCGTCCATTGTTTTATATTTGAATAATTAAAAATCATTAACAGCTATGCTATTCGAATCCATAACCTTCGAAACCAAAACCTGCACACTTTCGGGCACGGAAAAATGATAGAATTATCACCATGATACCAAACACTTTCTGTTAACGTATATAGAAAATTAGTCGAAACAATCAAGTAAGTATCCATATATTTAGAAAGCGGGTTTCATGTTAAATATAAAAAAGCTTCTCATATGAATCGGAGTGTAGTCAGTTTTTTGGAACGATGAAGTGAAATACGGTGGTCGGTTTACTTTACACGAAGCTCGGGTAAATATTTGCTAAAAGCACGAAAGTCCCGCAAAACCTGCCTATTATTGCAGCTTTTAAGTACCTACTGACGGCCCACCGTAAGTATACACTAGGTATTTATGTGCTTTATATTTTTAGCCGTTTGAACTTTTTTCATCAGAAGCTTAACGCACACGTATTACTTGTGCATATTTATATGTAAGCGTATTGTATCATGTATATATTTTTTGAAAATGTAAAGAACTTCTAACGTTATTGTAGTAGTTAATTCCCTATATGTTTATGTGGCAAACTTTAAGATTATAATCACTCACTTTAGAAGTATTTATACATGTCTGTTGAAAGTAAAAAGCTTCTCAAATAGTTTCAGTGCTTTGTCGGACTAGTCAAATATTGCAAATTAGTGTCTACAAAGAATAACATCCCAACTTTAAACTTGCGTTATCCTACGACAAGAGAGAAGGCCTGTTTCAAGAAGACTTCGAATTAACAAGGCTCAACAAATTACCACCAAGCAAAATTTACTATATTATATAAGTTAATCATTATTTTAGCGCAGTTCATAGGCATAGCGAGCAAGAGCGGGGTAGCGTGATGATTTAAAAAAAGTGTTTTAATTATAATGCCATCGTATAAGTGTATAATTTGAATTTATTTACTCATACTTTTTAGAGTTTTATGTTATCATATAAATCTATAGGAAATAAATTCACAATGTATAAAAACCGTTTTAAACTAAAAAAATGTTTTAGTAATAATTGATATTTATACTATATTTTATAACGTAACTAACTGCATAGTAAGCATAATTTTAGTGTTTTGATATAAAACAAGCTCCTCAATTTTTAAACGATTTTAAATACGGTCTTATAATATCATAATGGTTGTAAAGTTTTCTTTTCCATTAAGTAGTAGTATGATAATTTTGTGGTATAAATATACTAATATCTATTACTTGAAAACAACAGAATAGGTATAAAATGTAACTGTAAAGGTATAATAGCTGACAATGATGAACTTTGAAGATTTTCAAGATAAAAAAACGATACAGCCTTTTGTGTGACCAAACCGTAAAAGTCCCGTGTTTGTGAATTTAATCGATCAAATGACTAAAAATAAATGCACGAAAGGTGAACAGTGTCAGCATGAAAATGAATTTTGCTTACCGCATACAAGTCTATATTTAAAAATTTAAACCGTAGATTTTTTCTTGCGTGCAGCTCAAACGAATTAAATTGTAATGAAAGAAATAAACACAACGATTCGGAAATTATGATTTTAGATTCTGATTAAAAATGTCGTGTTTAACCGAAGTTAAATGTCTTTAATTTGCAACGGTAGCAAAATAATGATTTAAATACAGACATTTGCTTTTGACTTTATACCTGCTACACGGAAATGCAAGAAAATATAGATTCTCTGTGAATAATAATGAAAGAAAATTCTATGAATAATGGAATATGCTAAATAATTTATAATAGGGATGCTATTGATGGTCAAAGGGACGATGTTTTAGTATTCGTTTTAAAAGAAAATCAATGATGAACACTTTAAAATTATGGGAGTAAAATTCGTTCTATTTGACAATGAAAGCAATTATCAAAATAAACTTATTTTTATAAAGTTACTTAATCAAATATATGATCACTTCGATTTAATGAATGATATGATATGATATGATATGATATGACAAGTATGTAAATATGACTAAGCTAGGGGAAAATAACGCATTTATTTTTTTGATATTTGATGTAATACAAAACTATTTTTTTCTTGACAACTTTAATTTTACTTTTAAAAAATCATTTTAAAAAGAAGAAGAAGAAGAGAAAACTAAATAAAGTAAAGAGTAGGAATCAGTCAAATAAAAAAATCAAGACCTGTCAAAAAGTTCTGGATGTGTTGTAAAGTTTTTAAAATTGTAAGTTTAAATCAATAAAATAAAATTTGATGAAAATTGATGTATGATTAATTCAATAAGAATATTATTAAAATAACTAATATCATCCTCTTTAGGATTTCTAGTTGTTTTTTTTTCTAACTATGTAATCAATTACCACTATTTGTATTCTCCTAGTTGATGTCATTACTTTTCCATACGTTTCAAAATATTTATATTTTAGAATTTCTCTGTATTATTTAATAACTTAACATTTTAAATGCGTTTACCTTAGATTGTTTTTAACAGTTTATACATATAAAATATTAACAGAACCAATATGGATTTTGTATCAATCAAATTTCCATCGCCTGGCTATAAATATGTATACGTATAAGGTAATGTGCCATTTTTTATTTAAAATTATGCATAAATACATTGGCCATATGTGTATATCTTGGAGGTAAAATACGCTTTGGATGAATAATAATACAGAGAGGCGAGCAAATTCCCACGATAACCAGACGCGGCCATTTCACGCAAGCTTAAAATTACCATAGAATATAAAATGGCGGCCAATACATTACCGCAGTTGGAAACTGCTTCGGGGATTTTCAGGCGATTTACGGTTGGATGGACTTATCACAGGGTTACTCGGAGATCCTATTTTATAATATTATTTTTGGACACCCGAATGTATTTCCGTATTCACGCAAGCAACATAAATATTGCTTTGCTATAGTATGATAATAATACATCATGTATGAATTTTACAGTATTTAATTTAATGTTTTATTTCAAATAGAGCATCACGCATCATAATACTTTATTTTTTACCGTATCCGCTCCGAAAGAGATGGCCATGGATCTATACAATTTGAAATGTTAACTCCAATAATAATATATATCGATAGCCACAATGTAAAAACATTTATTGATAGGGGTTTTCACCAGGATTAGTTGTCAGGCAATTGATTAATCTATGCATCTAATTCTGTATCCTTGTATTTGAAAAATGCGACACTTTTCAAATGACAGTTATTAGACGCTAATGAAGACAGATAAAATATCTTTTTTTGGAGAGTACCTATATGCATTGTTCTTTATCGTTTGTCGTATTGGGTTTTTTGTTGCCACCTTGAAACATATATATCATTCATTTAGTTACCAATGCTTTATGGTATTTTACAATATGTTTGTCTAGTAATATAATGGACTACTTTATTGGATTTCGCAAAAATATTTATTAAACATTTTTCATTGTCGTTGAAATATTTTGTTTATCGTGTTTGCTTCAAGATATCTGCCATATATACGAGTAGATCTGCACGACGAGAAGTTTTATCTGTATAGACTGTGTTTCACAAAGATCAGTTATCTACTAGTTACTCAAATTACTGGGAATTCATATATTGCATTTAAACTGACAATTGTCCACGGACGGCATTTGAAACTGTGAACATAAGTTTTTATTTTAACAAGCGCTTACTAATTCGGCCGCCAATATACTGTTATAAATATATAATACTCTACATCTACAATATTAATGCTAGAGTACATTTAAAAATGTTGTATAGTTCATTGGTTAATATCAGTTTTACAAAACAGTTATCAGTATAAAGGCGTTTCGAAAATACATATGTGCTTAAGTTTGTATGATATAAAAAAATACGAAAGCGTGGAAATAAAACTAATAATTCTATTATTCCAATGAATTTTTCATAGAGAAAAACTGTCATTGGGGTCCATTCACACATCGAAGAAAATTTATTAGGTATATAAAATCATTTGTAAGCAATTGGAAACGAATATTGTGAGAATTTTGATTTAGGAAAGTCTTATACAGCCAATTCAGAAGTTATTGATTACTTTTTAGTCAAGAGATGTATTCTTGCTTCGTACGTATTCGTTTTGTTCCGTACGAATAAAAAAGAAAATTGATTTTGGTCTACTTGTAAATTTCAGCAATACCATCTGGCGTGCTTTATGTTTCAGTGACGAAATCAATTGGGAGGTAAGCTATATTTCTATATGCTAGCTATTAGTAGCCGGTGAAAGTTATGATATTTTTCAGAATACGCGAAAAAATATTAAATTTTTTCGTCATCAGTCGTTAATCAATTTAATAAACATACGTACATTTTATAATTCAATTCCAAGAGATAAAAAAAATCTGATGTTTTGAGTTTATATATGCTAATTGTTAATTGTAGCAAATGCAAATATTTGAAATGGTTTTATTATAATATAAGATGCAGTACCAATCTGTCAACGTTGATTTATTTGACAAAATAATGGCTATGTCCATCGAAATTCAATGTAATATTTATCTATTGGCTATATATTAGAACAAGTTCAGACATATTTTTTTAATTCTTGAAAGCAATTTTGAGCAGAATTCTTGATAAGAATTGTTTTAATGTTTTAGTTTTAAAATTTAATGCGTTACGGGACATTGGAGGTTAAATTTTTTTCTGCGATACATGAATGAAATAGTCTTTTCAATTTCATTTTACTCGCGAAAATTCAATCAAGAAGATATTTAACAAAAGACTTTCTTCATAAATTGATTAATACGACGAAACCTATTTCGATGGGAAGCATTCAAGATGCTATAAATATAAATTGACAAATAATCTTCAACTTTAATATCAAATGTAATGGTTTGAAAAGTTACTCTAACTACGTATACTGCCATCTAGTGATGAATAGAATATAATATAGGCAATAATTGCCTTCAAAATACAATAATTATTCTTTACTCATTATAAGTTAATTTATACGTATTGATTGTATAAATACTTATTACTTACCTATTTTTTGTGTAAATATAATATTATATATTACAAAATGCGAATTGGTAGAAAAAAAGGCTCAAAATTTGAAGAATAATCTGTAGAAAATATCAACTAATATTTTACTGTACTATTATATTAAATTGTATGTGTATATCTAAAAATAAAATGTAATAATAGATTTTGTGAAATGTTCAATATATTATTATATTTCACTGTTTGAAAAAATAAAAGCTGTCATATTGAATTTGTAAGAGAAGAAGCAGAAAAGCATTATATTTATTTTTGACTGGAAGGTTGCTGTCAGAAAAATGCATCGGTAAGGCGGGGAGAGAATATGCCATCTTGAGATTGTCTCTTAAAGTAATTGAACTTTATCTTTCGTTTACTCCTTCAGCATTGTTATTGTTTTATTTGTGGATAAAATGAAATGGCCACTTCACTATGGTTCATACAACTTTTATTTCCCATATTTCCTAAGAGACGTCTCAGTTGCGAGAAATATGTCCGTTTTTAAAAAGATCCGTGTTAAATGTTTTTCGAAATAAAAGTGGTATTTCACAAAATGCATCAATACACAATGATATTTTATTTATCAAATATACAATATCCCAAAATAAATTTAAAAAAAAAAATGATTATAAACCTCAAACTATTTAAAATATAACAGCACTTTTAAAATTTGATTATCGTGTGAGTAGATTGATTTAATATTTTTCATATTAGTCTAGGATTTTAAAAAAGTCGGCAGTGTAAGCATGTTTACATATGACTTTCTGTTTGTAGATTGTAATTATACTAAAAACCTTTATATATTTACTTACTTGATATGATGGTATACAATGAAGTATAATGAATGTAAAGTACTATTCAAAGTACCAGTAATAGCTTCCCAAGATACCAACTGGTGTGAGCTAAAGTATGTGGTTCATATGCTAACTTAAATTTATTTCCTTACCGTGTCAAAAATAAAAATTTTCAATGGCCGTTAGATATTGCAGTTATACCAATAGCCAAAAAAAATCTCCTCTGTTGGTTTTATGAATGTTTAAATAACGAGCAAAATGCCAGTGTATTATTTAATTAATTTTGAGTTAACTCGATTCCGTATTTTAATATTTTTAGCATATTTGTCGCAATGTAAGACTAATATACGCCATTTCTGGATTGGAAAATTTAATATTATGTAGATCTATATGCTCCACTATCAGATCAAATTTAGTAAGAGACATAAGTCATATAAGTGAGTATTTATCTTTTATTTTTGAGAGAAATTAATTAAATATTTTCTGATAATAAATAATAAACATAACCTATACATTTTGGATTAAAAATTATATTGTTAGGTGGGAAGTATTTTGTCAAATCTTTGTAAAACAAAAAGCTGGCATGATTAAATCTGTTTAATAAGGGTCCGTGTCATATTGTGCCTTTGTTGTATAGTTACTGCTTTTAGGAACGATCAAAATATTTTTCAACTCAGAACTAGAATAAAATGGGTATTATTTCAGTAATCGTTATGAGCGTAGTATGGTTACATAAGTATTGAAAAAAAAAAATAACTGAAATATTTATCGCCTCGATAACCAATTTGGAAAAGCCCATGAATCGTTTGGTACCAGAAGTCTCAGGTTAATATGTAAATATAGTAAAACCTTAGTTTACGAACATAATTTGTTTCGGTGTTTGTAAATCAAAACGCTCGTATATCAAAGCAAATTTCCACATAAGAAAAAATAGAAACTGAGATAATTTATTCTACAACACAAAAATATTAATACATAATTTGTCATGTTTTTATAATGTAAGTAGATGAATAGTTTAAGTAATAAATTAACTCAATCAAAACTGGTGTAAGAAAAAAAGAAAGGAGGTAGAGAGTTATTGTTAAGGATGACTTATTGTTTGGAACATAATTACTGGTAATTTTGCTGCCGTTATTTACTATGGCACCGAAAACCTCATTGATCCACTTTACGAACAAGAAGATAGTGGTCCTGTTGTTGGATCTTCACAAATATTAAACTGACTATTCTACACCTTACATTTCTTGAAAACTCGTGAATTCTCAAATCGAGCGCTTGACGTTGAAATCATCGCTTGTATTAGCACACGTGAGCTTGATTAGATATTGCATTCTATTCTCCTGGTAATTTAGGTCCTTTATCTCATCTTTGATAGAGATGATAGATTTTGCTCGTTTATCAAGTTAAAGTTTATCTATTTTTTTCTCGTCTTGCAAAGTACTCTCAAACTAAGTTACTCGTAAATTAAGGTTTCACTGTGTATTATATTGGAACTGGGTTTGAAATATCTTAGGTGATCGGTTGACAACCTTATTCAAAACAATTTGTCAAGACAAGTTTACAAATTGTCGAAATATTAAAGCTCTTCTTTTATCACACGATTCGTTAAAACAATACGACATAATTTACTGTTGAATGAAAGCATCATAAAACTTTTACGCTTTCTAGTAGTAAATTTTATAACTTCGTTGATTTGTCAATTCATTAAACTTTTAGTATAATATTCTTCCTTTGTCTATACGTTCATTGTGTCCATCTTTTTTATTAAAAAAATCATTCTATAAACTGGTAGTGTTAAGTAGAAATTGATTGAAAATTTCAAAAATTATAAATTTGTGACATGGAATATTATTTGTACATAGCGTTGTCGAATATAGTATACAGTTCAAAAACATGAAATAATAGACTTATAACAGATATTCGATTAATTTATACCACATAAAATTCAGTAAAATTTGTATGTGCACAATGAAGATGATATAAAAAATATAGTGTAATGTGTATGTAGCATACGCGTAACATAGTTAAATGCCAAATTTTACAAGTAGGTGAGAACTGTTGTCAGTTTTTTTTAATTCACTTCCAAAGCGAAATATAAATTTTAAGTTTAAGGCATTTAAATTTAAGCCAAGATTAGACAAGATTACTGACTAACCAAGTTGTAGGACTAATTTCTAAATGTATAAAAACTGCCCTGCTTATGGAGAAATTGTTTAATTTATTTTACTGATGGTTAGAAAATACTAGATTTTTTATATTATTCTTCTTAAATTCATTGATTAAATTCTCTACTACTTGGTCTTTTTTCACTAAGTTTAATGAGAAAAATAAACTAGTGCTCATTTGATAATTGAAACTTACTTTTAATGACATAGTTTATTTGAATAAAGAGTTGTTAAAAAAATATAATAAGTGATTTAATTTAATTGAAAAGGCAATCAAATCGTAAACAGCTTTTATAGAACTATTATTTTTGTATTTTTAATTCTAAAAGTATAAAAAGGATTTGAAAATGTGATAATTAAAAATAATTTTTAATCTTGAAGGTAATCCTTCTTGTCTTGAGTCAAGTTTTATACAAACGCTTTCGGTTGAATAGTTTATCAAGTATACTTCTTATAGCGCCTTTGTTTTGAAAGAAGTTATCCCATACAAAAAGATGCAAGATATGACATCGTCTTCACTTTGTTCAACCCGTTCTTGTCCTCGAGGTTTTCGGTCGAGTGGAAGTTAATTATAGACATAAGTACATAATTAAAAAAATACCATGGACACACTTTTTTGGTTTTTTTTGCATACAATAAAAAACTACAATGCTTAAAAAACCTTCAGATAAACAATATTTGATATTGTAAAAAGCTTAGATG
Source organism: Rhyacophila evoluta (assembly GCA_022683975.1). Taxonomy (NCBI): domain Eukaryota; kingdom Metazoa; phylum Arthropoda; class Insecta; order Trichoptera; family Rhyacophilidae; genus Rhyacophila; species Rhyacophila evoluta. The sequence goes on along the minus strand of JAGVSQ010004742.1, from coordinate 7,010 downwards.
CGCAGAAATAGTTGCAAATAACGATCCATAAGAACATTCACAATGTTTAAATAGTTTTGTGTTAGTGGTTTTCTCTGAGTTGTTTCAGCATATTTTTTGAAAATTTAACTATCTCACTAGTTTTGTAAAGTTTTTGAATTTGAGTACTAATGAAATATATTTTTTTTGCATATTTTACTTTATTGAAATCTACAATACATACAATTTGTTTTAAACACTGTATGTGTAACATTAATTTAAAACAATTATCTTTTATTTATAATTGGATGGTTCTTAAATCAGATGTTCCTATCGGTAATTTAAATTAAAAAGTCGTATTGTTGATATACCTCAGATCACTGGTAAATATTTGGTGCTGGGCAAATTGAAAATTGCTGATTATAATTATAAGCCAAGTAAATAAATGATAGGACCTACTGCAACCGAAATATTACGGCACATAAAAAATGGATTTACTTTTAATTTTTCGAGAATAGCGTGTAATAAATTTGACTGAATACAGAAAAATATAATCGACCCTATTTAGAGCAAAAAACATTAACACTTACGGAACCAAAAAGCAAAGAACGAAGATTGATTCATCTTCGGCTTGATTTTACTCGTTTTTATTCCAAAGTGTAGAATTAACTTGCCACAATGGTCATGCTTAACGTAAACATCCCGGTTATTGATATCTATTGCTTATTGTTGATGCCTATTGCCTAAACAGGGTCGATTATTATATTGTTTGTAGAGAATTTTACAGATTGTAACCATAGTTAACAGATTCTTGCATTTTGTAGAAATTCTAGAAATATACGGAAATAAGTAATCATATAAACTATGCGAAAAATGTTACAAAAAAATTAATCTTAAAATATATCTCCCAAAACATATAATCACATCCAATTTAATATTACTTCTTACAAGTGCAGTTGTCTAGTGACTCAATTCAAACATATATATATCTAAGATATAATATATCTGCACATGTTGTAAAATAAATTGAACATGTTACTGATACTAATGCAAAAACTTTTTCAGTTAGATAGAGATTTCAAAATGATCAAAAGCGCCTGATCTGTTTGAGGTATTAACGCATTATGGATTTTATGTGGTATACATTTCTAATATTAGATATTCGACAAATCTCATACAAATTGCATTTTACTCATAACACAAAAATTTTGCTCCTATGAATTTAATTTTACCAACAATATATGTATCGACTGTAGAAAGGAAAAATGACGTAACTCACGCGGAATTTTTTTTACAGGAGGCACAAAAAATGGATTTTGAAGATCATAAAAATGGAATGCGGCAAAAAATTCTAGTAAAAAATAATGTGTCAAGACGTCTTCATATTGCGGAGATCCATATACTCTACTTTCAGAGTGGAAATCTACGCACTGTATATAACTATATACTCTACTTTGGGAGTAAGCATGGTTGTATAAAAAAGAAAAATACAATCAAATTAAATTAGTACTAATTGAAAAATCAAGAGATGATAGTAGTTTTTTTATAGATTACAAATATTTTAAAATTAATATTGGCTTTATCAATCCAGATCTAGAATATTATCATAGTATTTTATTCAAATATTTGAAAACTATTTAGAATCAAGAATTCTAATAAATAATTAATGTTAAATATAATATATTCAAATGTATAATAATCAAGGATAAAATCTTTCAGAGAACACTATGTTGGTAAAGTCATTATTTTTGCGTAGCTTATTCGCTTGAAATGATCAAATATGTCTTAAACCGAGTATTATAGACATTACATAACCGATGTATGTAATGAGATAGAACAATAGTACAATTGTGCGGAATAGCATTTAAGTTCAGTAAATTACAAGAAAATTTCAATGTCATCTTAAAATATATGTTATAGCAAACAGATTATATAGAAGATGGAGAAGAATGTCGTAAGAAAGAGAATCGATAGAATATTTTCCAGTAAATCTTTGAGGTCATTTTTGAAACGTATTCATTGTATTGAAATAATTAGTTGGATAACAGGCATATATAAAAAAATCAGACAATAGGGAAAAAATAATATGTTATGTCATTTTCTTTTTATTAACGGTTCTAAAAATGGCGATGTCTGGATATATTTAATTTGTTTAATGAAAACGTCAAAATTAGTTTATGTAAAATAATGATTTTTTTGTAAAAACATTTCCAAAAAATATTGATTCAATATATATTCATATAATTTGAACCAGAGAATTTCGAATAATACTTGTTTGTGTTTCGAATAATAAATGTTTTTTTACTATTAAAGTTTGGTCAATAATGCTTTATTGAATAGGATAAGTGTATTTGTGAATCATTCTTAATTACAAGTTGCAAGTTTAAATCGAGTTGGTGCTTTATAAATATACAGTTAAATACCATATTATCTAGAAGGCGCCAATGATAAGTGACTGATTAAACATAATTCCTTTTAACATCTCCGCTAAATCGTTGCCGTAATTGTCAGATACATAAAAAGAGAAAAAGATCGAAAATATTTTTCATTTATAAAAAAAAAATAGAAAATGATGTTAACATCATAATATTTCACTTATAACACGCTTCGACTTATGAAACATAGCTCCCCGTTTTTTAAACTCTTGTGTCCGCTTTATTATGTTTCTTATTTGGATTTATTTTATAAATATTTTAAGTATTCAAAACAATAATATGAATATCTTTCTAAGAGATGGATACGGATTAATACAGATTTTTTTTGAAATTGTCAGAAGATTGAAATAGAATACAGATATTCCTAAATCTCAGAACACGTCAGCCGTAAATCATTAAAGTAAAAGTATAATAGAATTATGTTTTCGATAAATATTTTATATTTTCTATTGTAAAACTATATATTATTCGGAGATGCCGGATTTGTATGCGCAAATCCATTACGTTTTAATACGTAAGCTTTTATACCGTTTCCGTAATATATTTCGATTTCAATATTTCAACCGCAAAAAGCACATTAATCTTGGAGTGACTATGACATTTTCCATTAGTATTTTCTGTTTCAATAAACATATGTAAATACCAACAGAAAATGTTCAGCCGGAAAAGCAACATTGTTCTTTTTTTACGCTGAAAGTCAATGCTGCCTGTGTTCGGCGAGAAATCTGTCTCAGAATCTCCCCGGGGCAAAATAATCCATACAACCGTTCCTTAACAACAACCATTTACCGTATCATAGACTTTTTAAAATTAATATTTTAATAAGAAACTTCAAGTATGATAAGAAGAAAGCATGGAATTTAAAAAAAAAGTGAAATTCACAATTTGCAGGTTTAATAATATAATATTATATAACAACATAAAAAAAACTGTGGTTTTATAATCAACCTAAAAGAAACAATAAAGAAATTTTCGATATTATTTTTATATTCGCTCTTCGTGGAGTAAATGGATATCACAAGATAGTCTCAAGAATCTTTAAATACTATTGTTAGCTCTCAGGACTTTATGTATTTTATACATAACATTCCAGATTATAAGGTCGATGTATTTACAACACGATATAAATATGATTTTGTCAAAAACATTAAAAACATATTAAGGCAGTAGCTACGTCAATTATAATAGTATATACTTAGTATTTAGTGGCTTTCCAGGACCCTATTCAGTTGGCTTTAAAAGTAGGCAGGAAATAATAATTAAGACTCTCTAGAGGCATCCTCAATATGAAGTCAAGTGAGATCTAGCGTCACAGTTTTATTTATTTATTCAACATACAAAAATTGTCCACAAAACTGCGAAATTTGTCCAGAAAATGAAAATTCTTTCAATCTCAATTTACCATAGTGATTTTTAAATATACTTGTTAAAGATTTTTTCTGGAACTTATCGAATTGTATAAATACAATATTTCACCAAAAATTTCCGTACTTGTGTATGAATTACATTACACCACAACGGAAATAAGAAATTATAATACATAGAAAAAGATTTTTTTATACTCTTTTTTTAATATGTGGTACTTGAAAGAAACAAGCAATATCTTGCAAGTCTATAAAAGTTGTAAAGATATATCAAGTATTTAAAAATATTCATAGAATATAAAACACAGTACTATAATGATGTGGCACAAGGGTTGCACTCGCCGTTAAAATAGCAAAATGTTTGAAAAGCGCTACTCTAAAACCCTCCTATTTTTTAAAACTTTTTATTTAATCCGTGCCACTTTCCGGAAGAGCGGCACTTCTTTTTTGAGTGTAGTCTGTACAAACCTTTTTAAGTGAAGATTCCGACCACTTAAAGATTCACCATTACGCGCTGTCCACTTACGTAAAACACACAACAACTGAATAACAAAAAACTCATTTTAGATATTACAATCAGTATTTCTCTTATCTTACATATATAACAGAATCGGTTTTTAACTTTATGATTACGATTTTTTTTAAATGAGTATTCAGAAGTGTCGCGATTTCTTATAAGTTGAAAACTTATTGACATTATACAGTTAATTCAATACTGATGCTTTCAAATTGGTTGTAATCGATAGTTTTCGTTTACGTAAAAAAGGTGATATCTCAAACTCGGTAACTAAAGATTTTTATCAAGATCTTCTATTGCATATATTTTGAGACTAAAAGAAATTTTAGTTAATTTTAGTTTTAAAATCATCAGTGTCTCCCCGGTTAGGGTAGTAGGTAGCGTGCGCGCCCAGCAATCCGGGGAATGCGGGTTCGTTTCCCCATCTAGTCGGATTTAAAAAAAACTGAAAATGTAGTACTGGATACTCATTGGGTTAAGCAAATGTCTAACAAACGATTCTCGTGAAAAATAATCTGTCAAGACGTCTTCACATTGCGGAGATTCATATACTCTCTTTTCGAGTGGATAATCTTCACACTGTGTAGATATCCATATGCTCCATGTTGGGAGCGAACATGGTAGATAAAAAAAATATATGAATGTTTTCAATAATAGTCAATACCGTAGATTTTTATTAAATTTAATAATTATGTCAAAACGCGTTACTAAATAGCGTGATTTTATACAATACAAAGAATTTAGTAAGATACATTTAGATTTTTAAAGTCCACGTATATTCTGGGTTAATGCAAATACATCACATATTTCGTATGATCCGAGTCCTAAGTTTTATAGTAAAACAAGAGACAGCTTGGCTACACATAGAATTTTGATAAATCTAAAAGACTAAAGTCACTTAAACTCAACATTAACTTATTCTATAAGAATTTGCTATATGAATGTATTATATTTCTTATACGCTGTCATCAAGTTGAAACCAGTATCCAGAGAAAATAAGCAAATTTATTCACTAGTTATATTCAATAGTTAGTACACAATTTCATTGTTAGAGTAATTAATTATTGTAGATGAGTTTAATAGTAACAATATTTAAACTGAAAGTCTTTGTGGAATCATCACGTATAGCTGACTATACGAGCGTCGCGATTTCCACTGAAACGCAATAGTATCGCGACGCGGATAGCGAACATGTTGTATGGCCGAGAATAATAAATCAAAATAGTGATAAAACGAAAGCTGCGAAGCAAACAGTGTGGAAGAGATAAAGTTGTCAGAAAAATAGTAAAAAGTGTTAATTCTTTACTTTAGTATCACGAGTTACGTGTTAAGGGCCTTGCACTGATCCTTTGTATCTTGACGATTTTTTTTTTAGAAGAAGTTTCAAGTACAATTAAAGATATCTATATATTTAAACACTTTCGTAATACTATATTCTATCTAGCCTCTATTTTATAAATTCGTGACTACATAGGTTAGGGTGCGCGCTTTGATATTGATCACGAATTCAAATCCCGGAGATTGGTTAGAATATTTAAAAAAAAGAATATCCATGGCTGGATATCTAATAGTTTAAGAAATTTTGCAATAACTAGTTTTCAAATAAATAATAAAAAAAATTACATTAAATAATTCAATGTACATCGAAAGATACGCGTTGCAGACGAAACTTATAAGTAAATAAATAAGACGTAAAAATCAAAATAAACTATGCCAAATAGAAAAGTACAGAATTTTTATAAGTATAGAAACGTGTCTATTAAAAGTACTAATTCGGTTGAAACCAAGCATCCAAACACCACCATCTTTTACACAATATCTTTTCCAAAATTGGAGCATATCAGTCTCAACAGTGAGATGATAGTTACTACAAAAATTTAATGTTAAAAACTACGTATTTTAAAGGCTTTTGATTTACAGATCTTTTTCCACGAGAATTGATTTTCGGCCAATTATTTGACCTATTAGATACCCAGCTCTGAATCCTGAGATTTATAAAAAAATCTGTAGCTGTGGAATACAAACTCGCAATAGCTGGTTCAGAAATACTTAAACAAATCTCTCGAGCACATTAGAGTAAATTTATTGCCAACCAAAAATATTTTCGTATCGATCGGAGATGATGTTAAATTTGATACTAACTCTATTGATAATATAGCAATAAATGTTTCGAAATTGATACATTTCTATGGTAATTGTATTGGTAGTAAATCATTACGGTATGATTATTTTAGTATATGATAAAAATGTATTATTCATTCGTGTTGTGAATAATATATGTAAAGATGTATATTTATTTGCACTTAGACCGCAAGCATTTTTATCGTACCTCTGATAATATTCGCTATACTGTTGCGATGCTTCGCGTGGTAAGCTTACAGCGCTGACAATTTATTCCGAGAAAAGCATCTTACAATTGCGAGAAAACCTAAGAAAAAATAAAAAAAAACCAAACCATTTATTGAACGAACCAGGTTAAGCACATCAAAGGAAACATTTTAAAGAAGGTCATGTAAAACTATTTGTAGAAGTGAATGAAATAGGGAATAGTGTAAGTTTATGTAAGTGATAATGGAGAACGTAGAGTTTGCTTAGAATTTCATAAAATTTGTGTTTCAGCGCGGTGTAATTCAGCTTAAAAAGGAATATAGGAGATTATATTTAAATAAATATTGTAATATTTGTATAAAAAGAATTTAAGCTGTAATGCGATGGGAATAATTTTATAATATGTAC
>JAGVSQ010004741.1:0-18819 GCA_022683975.1 Rhyacophila evoluta | reverse complement strand
TATTAATTATAATGAAGTTGGACTATATTATGTGTAGTAATAATTTCATTTTGGCAATAAATTAATTAAAATAACATTCATAATGCTTTTAAAATAAAGTTTAATTTAACCATTACCTTATGTATCTATTCTTTGAAGGATGTCTTCATGTCCAGTTCTACTGAAGTTTCAATATATAATTATAAAATGTAAATGTTTTTGAACTTTCTAAAATCAAAATGAGAATAATCTTGAACGTTATATGATTTCAATCTAACTCAAGCAAAAATACTTAAATTCATCAGCTTCAGCCAGTGATTTACAAACTTTTTGCTATGATGCCTTCCCGAAAAAAAAACAACTGCTCCTCCCCACCTTTTATTTTTTTATCGATATAATGATATGATGGAAATTTTCAAATGTTTCAAATTTTCGCATCTCTCCTGGTAATTCTCTGCGCCTCCCAGGTTAGAAATCGCTGGCATAAGCAATCCTGGTTTGTCTATTAGATAAGGCTACAAGCAAGTGGAAATAGAATAGCAAAATGTTAATATATTGTATTATTTCATCATCAATAGGTGGATGCCATACAAAGGCGGTTACTGGAAAGAGTAGACGGTGTGATTGCTGTTCATGAATTTCATGTTTGGCAACTTGCTGGAGATCGAATTATTGCCTCTGCACACATACGGTTAGATATTATCTTTACTAGTTGATAAACGATGATCACTTAATATAGCCATACTCAACCTACCCTCTTATTATATGTGACCCAAAACACACTCATTATCAGGTAGGTACTGTCAATCTAAGTTTTTAAAATCCCTTCCATTAATGTCCATCTGCTAGTCATGTCGCATCAAATTATTTCTGTGTATGTCCCTATTCCGAAATGAAACATATGAAGAACGTTTGTAGAAATTTGTTTACCGATTCTCACCTTTGTGCCGTAATGACAGTAATATGTAGTCAATACAAACTTAACTTGTCTAAAATGGCCAAAAATTTCTCTTGATACCAAAATCCACACTAATATAAAAATAAAACTTCAGATCTATTTAGCTTTTGAGTTTTGTTTTTGCGATATAATTACTAAGCTGTGGCTCAAGAAAAATAAGGTTAGGAAAGGCTGATGTAAGATATAATTGTCAATTCTGCGAGAACTCGTAACTCGATTTTTTAGTTTAAGTGTCTTTTTTTGTAATCTCTTGTATCATTGGCGCATTTTTGAATTTACTCATAATGTAAACACTTACTTATTTTTTAATCTCGATGCTTTATCTAAAATATTGTGCTCTTTAAAAGTAATTAGGTCAAAATGTTGTGTTATAACCAGCTGATGCACATTTATTGATTATTATATTTATTTACTCTTGTCAACCAAAATTATCTATCAAAAGTTATTCCACTTCCTATTGTCTTTTGATTAGGAGAAATGGTGTCACTATAATACTAAACTGTAATGTAATCTACATAAATTTGTCACATTACTACATTTAATCCACCTAATCACAGTTACCTTTTATATCAAATTTGTTTTATTTCTGGTTCAAAAGATTCTGTTGATAATGATGTATTCTTTGATACAATAATTATCTTCTCGTTTTATTTAATACCACTTCACAAAAAAACAGAACATTTTTACCTGCAGATAATATTATGATTAAAATTTAATCCAACATTATTTTAACTGATGGCAAATGTAGGTTTCTAGGATGAAACCTTGTGCCCACTTCAGATAGATAAATTTTTGGTTTCATATTTACTTGTATTGAAAAATGTTATCTCCATTATAGAATATACTCATTTTGGAGTGATTCATATTTTACATAATAATTCATCAATTATTTATAATTTATGTAATTATCTGTTGAGATAAATTTTCATATTATGAATATTCATGTTATGTTTCAACAATATGGTGAGCAACAATGTTAAATAAAAGTGTCCAATTATTTAAAACATTGAGTTCTATTTCATAAATATTGATATTGTATTATGTAAAATCACTTAATATATACATCAATAAGTTATTATTATTAATTATTTTTTTATGTTCCAAATTTTTTTTTTCTATTTTTTTCAAAGATAATTTGATTTGATATTTTTTTACCACATGTCTTATGAGAAGTTTTTTCTTTTAAAATAACGGAAACATTATTTTTTAGTCAGCTCACTTATTTGAAAAGAATACCATAATTCTTGTACAAATAGCATATAGAATTAGATAGCCAACAATAAGCTGAATTTTCAAAACTATTTTTTTTATTTGCAAGTTTTATATTAAATCAATCATTCAATTATTGCTTATTTGAACCCTGGGCAAAGGTATAAGCCAAATGTTTAATAATATACATAGTATTTAAAATTTCCATATTCAATTCATTATAAACTTGTAGTCATAAAATGAAAATTGAATCAAAAACAAAATACTTCAATTTAAGCAGGATACCTATACTGCTCTGCTAAGTAAAAACATAGTATCTTCATAAGGAATCACGTGTAAGACACTATGTTTTTACTTAGTAGAACTGTATACATATCTTTTTTTTATTAAAGTTGTAGAGGTGATTTTAGTATAAAAACAAAAACCAAAATGTGTGATGTTTGATCTTTGAGGTTTGAAATTACTGTTGTGAAGAAAATTTTGACATATTACATTTAGAGTAGAAACATTTACAATATTTGACAAATGTTTTTTAGGTGTCGGAATCTATCAGAGTACATGAAGATTGCAGAAAAAGTGAAGGAGTTCTTCCACAATGAAGGAATTCATTCTACTACTATTCAACCTGAGTTTGTAGAACTTCCAGCTGATGGTTTGGAGGTTTGTCTCTCTTATACTTAAAACATGGATTGCACAATATATCTATGCAAAATACTCTTTGGCTACTTAATCATGATATATCATTGTTGGTGATACTTGCAGGAAATGCTAACTATAATTGTTGAAGTCTTATTGGTCATATAAATGTGATCGATTTCAACTTTGTGTACAGAGTTGAGCCACATGCATTGAAAAAATCGTACCAGCCAAAAGGTTACAGCAGTGATTATTCTAAATACACTATCATATGTTTAAATTGTTGTTTTAGGAAAATATGGGTGGACGCGGAAGTGTGGAGCCTCCCTGCGCCCTACACTGCCCCACTGCTGACCCCCCCTGTCACAATGCCACTTGCTGTGGAACAAACAAACAAGTATTTTACTTCATTTCTTGTGGAATTTAAATAATCGCCTAAATCATAGGTTTATATGAGGCCTGTTGCTCTTTGAGAAGCTACTCTAATTTATAGCTATTTATAAGTTTTTCAACTCAATTAGTCTTTTACGATAAAAAATGTCTATAGATAACGTGATGAACGTTCTATTTAAGGCAATTTGTAACCAAAATGATATGAGAGTTGTTGACTTAAAAGATTTCCGTTTGGGTTGAAAAGTGTTATAAGGAGTTACAAATTTAATATTTTCGACTGATGGTGCTTGATGGAAATTGATTTTCAATAATTTAGAATTTAGGTACAAATTTGTTTTGCTTGTTGATATTATCAATTAACATAAATTTTACTCAAGATAGTCAGACCATATTTATATTGTATTTTGTATGTTTTTGTTAAATTCATAATTTATTGAAGCAGGGCACGGTACTAGCAAAAAGAAGGTTGTAATAATAGACTCATATGCAACTTCTATTACTTACAAAGTTAGATGTATGACACATGAAATATTATATACAACAATATTGTTATCCATTTAAAGACATTTAAACGTATACATTTATTGAGTCTAGATTTTTTTATTTTAACATGATTTTAAAAATTCTTGCTGAAATTTCAGGGGCGCGAAACTCCTTCGACATCTCCGGTCGCGACCCCTTACCTATGCCGGCAAAGAAATGTGTCGACATCTTGTCAGCAGCCGGATGCATTAGAGAGCGGTGCGCTCCTGCCAGCTCTGGATCCTTCAGTCGCACCTGACAGCCGAGAGTCGTGCGTCTGACGTCCGACACACCTGCAGACCGCTCTATCGCCCTGTCTCGCCATCTTCTGGCTCGCGCTCTGACGCCTCACCATCGCTCGAGCGCTTCTAAATTTTCCACTCGGCACGTAGTGAGCAAGCGGCGCCGCCCGCCCGCATCGTCCTAGGCCCGTACTTTAAATAAATTCATAAGAACTCCCATCTATTTCAGTTCTCTCCTCTCTAGATGGGTATAGACTCAAGGCATGGACTGTCTCAATACGCACGACTCACTTTCCAATGACCTAGATTATTTAAAAGAGGTGTGGACGTATTCATAAGGTTTTCTGCTGAGGCAATCTTATTATGTTAGACAGTTTTTTTTGATACAGAAAAGGACTCACTTATACAACCGCAATAATTTCGAGATAAAAATCGAGAAATATGGTTAATAACTGATTATTTTAGTACTTATTTTTGGATCCTATATGAACAGAAAATCGTAATATTTTATTTGTGTATCTCATATGATCAGTAATTCTTTGAGAAGAATCATTGGCGTTCGCCATGAACCTCAAGAGGAATGTGTACTTACATCCACATTTATGCGTGCATATTGAGGCAATCCTTCCCTCAAGCCTGTACTTATACTAATATTGCGAAAGTGTGGACACAGCTTTGACAGACTCGGCCTGTCGAGACTGCAGCGGGCAACCAAGTGAAAAAGAAAACTGCCCACTAGATAAATACATACATTTATGTATATATTTTGTGTAATATTGTGTATTATTTCTATTAACTGCCGTAAGAATAGTATGTAAGTAATATAATCGGTGAAACTAAAAATAGCATTTTCCTCTTAACCTCATTATTTTTCATCCTCATCACCATGGACAATATTATTCATACTTTCCTGTGATTTTAGATTCCTTGAAAAGTTTGTATTCTTTATACAGTCTGCAGTGCAATTTTATAATTGATTATTTTTAAAAATAGACTTGATTAAATGATATGAGTATGTGCTTCTCTTCTTCAACTACCTAACTAAAATTCATCTCATAAGAGGGAAGGGAAAACAAAAGAACTAATTAATTTTCAGTGAGATCGTAAGTTGAAGGTGTGCACGAGATAAATGTAATAATATTTACCTTTGTCAAAACACACTTCCGAATAATTTTTTATTCTGAAGTTAATATTTGTTTTTTTCATTTCTCGTTTCACAGGAAAATATTAAAAATAACTACACCTCATAAATGGCCACTCCTTACAAAATTCAAATCTATAGATTTTCCTTTTTTGCTCTTCTCATTTAACTTTTAAATTTCCTAGGAACATTTTTTTACATTTCCTAGAAACAAAAAATATCTGGGAAATGTAACCCCCTACTTCCGAAGTAATAGTTTTTAGTAGTAGAATGCATTACTAACATGAACTTCAGTCATTCCAAATCATTCATATCACATAATTGAATCTATGTATCCTCTTCAAATGAATTAGCAATTACTTTGTAGAACTCCATTTTTCAATAGTTTTACCAAATTATAATTTTACAGGTTCATTAGCATATAGTTTTCAAAATGGTGCTACAGCCAAAATAACTATTGCGAATTACTTAACCTGTAGACTTATAGTTTAATAAATAATATCCTAAATAAATATATAATATCTTTGTCTATGCACGATGTTATTATTTAAAATTATAAAAAAATCTTATTTTATACATTTCAAAAACACATTGTTTTTTTCCGTTTAACTGTAATCAACCATGGGTGTGGTTAACTTTTCTTTTTAATAATATTGACAAAAAGTAGATCTGCTTTACCACTTTCACTCAAACCAAAATCGATTATCATGACTTAATTAGCTGTTACTAAAAAGAAAGTATAATTTTGGATTATGATGAGATGGTTAATTCTTTGACAATTAACATAATCTTAAACATTTATCCAATATTTTTTAATGACTGTAGTTTTAACTCATGTACATGCTTTTCCATAAATAATTGACATACTGTTTTACACACTTCCTAACTCCTCACTTTGGTTGACAAGCACAGTTCCCTTAATATAATAAATATGAGAAAAACATTTATCCTTAGGACTATTGTTTATCCCATCGTACTATAATCCTTCCATCGGTGAGGGATACAAATCTAATTCAGCCTTATGGTACATTAATTTTTGTAAAATGATTCAATTGTACTCAATATTTAATATAATGATAGCCTACCTCCCATAATTTTTTGTTTACATATACCCTGTCAACTGATCGCATCCTTAGGTGAAAGGTTTTTTTTAAATCAATATACATCTTCTGTATAGCAGACTTAGCATAGTATGGCACAAGTTGTATGAAAAGACAATGAACTTTGAATAATAAGTGCAACATGCGCTACCTCCAAGCAGAAGATTTATGAATTGTTATTACGCATCTACAAATTACGTTGCAGATTGAATTTTCGAAGAGATAGACTTACCGATTATCTGATTGTGATAAATGCAATTTTAAATATATTAATAATATTTACTTATTAATAGTCATGTAATTTCTGTAAAGGTCAAAGTCATACCTATACCTAAGTGTTTTAGGGCTGTGCATTAATCATAAATCTCATTTGAAAGTGTCAAATCATTAAATGAATATTGATTTTATAACACAAGTCAATGTAGTTAGTAATTGACAAACTATGTTCATAATATGGCTTATTTTTTTGTTTTGGACATAGTCCGCAAAGACTTTGATTATTTATGTTTATGTATTTAGAATAATGTACTATAGGTTACAATATTGTCAATCTAAATTTTGTTATGAATTGTAAAAATATTGTATAAATAAAAATGTTAGTAAATATAAATAAGTGAATTTTGATATTATTTCTGTTGGATTCGACTCATTCGAGGAATTATCTCAACTGCGAAAAGTTGCAACTGAACTGTGATTGTCGAAATAAATTCATGAACATTGGCCAAACAAATTGGGAAGGAAAAATCTTTCAGAAGAGGGCAGAGTGAAAACATTGAAAAGTTTGTAACATGTTTATATTAGTTTATTGGTTTTAAACATAATCGAAACAATACATTTTCAATTAGATAAAAATTCTACAACTACCTGCCATCTATGTAATAATTTTTATAAAACTATAAGTTATTGACAATCCTCCGCAACCTTCTATCTCTCACTGCGCGCCTGAAGTATTTTTTGCAATATGGGATCTAGTGTTATTGTTACATAAGATTACACTGCGCCTTTTTTTTAGTCGAGTTTCGTCTTTGATCTTTTCAATTGTTGACAATAGACATTCGAAGTAAGGGATTCATTATTTGGCAGCAGTCCAAAATGAACTTTTTGTCCAGTAATTGCTGCCATAAAAATCAAGTTTTGTGACAATGCTCCCCAAGAAAGGTTGATTTTTAGTGCGGTTAGATGAAAAACATAAACACATTAGTTTGTATGTCACTCAATTGCCAATAAATGACTATAAACTGTTGAATGAGTTAATCTAAGTTTCTCTGCTAACATATCAATAGACGGGCCTGGATTTGTCTACACTAAATCATGAAAAACATCATTAAACTCTCAATAGAACATTGGTTGATGGCCATGGACTTATAATTCTACATCATAAATTTCTTTTCTATGAGAAATAACTGAGTTACGATTTAGTTTAATTGTGAATGCTATTTTGTTTAGTATACCATGTTCACTCTCAAAGTGGAGCTTATGAATCTACACAGTGTGAAGATATCCACTCCAAAATTGGAGTATATAGATCTCTGTAATGTGAAGACGTCTGTATCATTGAAATAAAAATCTACCTATACTATAATTACGTATAAAATGTCTTAATATTAATTTTTGTTAGTGTGAGCAGTTGTCTGGTTACCTGGATTTTTTACGGACAAGTCAATTCTTGTGAAAAAAAATCAGATTGCGAAGACCCATATACTCCACTTTCAGAGTGGATAGCTTCACGCTGTGTGTCACCATATGCTCCACTTTGAGACCAAACTTCTTTAATATAAAAAAGATAGTTGATCTTAGTATAACTGCAAATAAATTGTTATTTTCCTCTATAATTTCTTGTAGAATCTCACTTTATGCACCTTTAAAAGAATAGTCTGTTGAACAATAAGTCTGGCAGTACTCTATGTTAACGCAACCAAGTTTTGGAAAATATACACTACACTCCCTCCCGAATATCATTGTGAATGAGAAAGTTCGTCTAATATTCTATCTCATCATATTTCAAGCCAATTAGATGATCACACCGCAAGTGACTTGGTGACCAACCCATCCAGCAGAACACATATCTAGTGTGTTTCGTGTAAACATTGTTTTCAGTGGCTATGTAACTGAACATGTGTTCAACACCCTGGAGCGCACAAAATCATTGTGGCCTTTATAATTTGGTTTTTATTTTAGCTTTCACAGTGACTAAATTTTTTTAAGAAATCGTCTTTTTTTAGCTCTCATGCTAAGATTTTATTTGCGCTTTCTATGATTCATGTGCCTGAAGCAACTGTTCCAACCGCTCCTCGGTAGCCACGCCACTGACAGTTCTTCTCTAAGATAACTTACTCAAAAATTCTTTCTTTCCATACACATTTATATACTTACTATAATCTTTTTAATTTGAAGTGACCACTAGTATGTTTATCCAGTTACTAATTTTACAAAAAATATTGTATTTTTTGGAAAATTTAATTTTTTTAAATTAATTAAAAATGCACACCTTTAAATGAAAATTTATGAGAGTTCATTCAAGCCTATGATATGAAACTGTTGCGCATCAATTAGAAACAGTTACTAAGCAAATGTTTGAAGTTATTTATATGTTGACATTGTGTTCATAAACATTTCAGTCAATATACTATACATTAATCAAAGCTGCTTGGTGATCCATCTTACTATTACTTACTAAAAATCATATTAAATTGAAAATAATATTACATATTATCCCATCCCTTACCCAAGTCTAATGGTTTTTATGCATACAGAACCAATAAGAGATTCTCTGCAAGACAAATTCCACTCAGATCACAATAGATATACTTTTATTTTGCTATTGTTTATAAAACTGACCAAGTTAAAATTCAAATACAAGATAAAATTCACTAAGCTGATATGGTAGAACGTGTTCCAATAATTTGAATATTGAGCAATTATTTTTTTCAAATCAAATAAGACAAACCACATTATTATTATGTATTTTCTGTAGAAAAGTTATGTATAACTCTCACATCTCACAAATTCATGCGTCATCATCAACTGACTATATTCTAAGGCAATTTTAATTTGAAATAGACTCCATATGAAGGAGACATACTTCAAACTCTTTTATGGAGGACTTCTCCACAGCATCAGCTTGGCAATGTTTTCATACATTTGTCGTGGGAAAAAAACCAGAAAAAACTTTTATAGAACTCCAAAATGTGCCTGCAGTCGCTGGGTCATTAACCCTCTAAAGAGTGAGTTTTCTCATGGTGCATTTCATTTTGATACATGTTCGTTGGTATATATGATAATATCCTAACTTTTCCAAAAAAGTTTAAGAAATACAGTCAGATGCAGAATTACGTCCGTATTTATTAGGCCAGTGTTGGATGTAATATTATGCCCAAAAATCCTTTATATGTTAAATAATGAATCATCTATTCCAATATTTACCCAATTACCATTATATTTTTATAATACACCATAAACAGACGAAGTGTTCAATCTTTTAAATAATAATAAATCGAATTGACCTCTACACAATTTTCAATGTACAAATTACAAACCACCACAAGCCTTAACAAAGAGCAGTGGATATTTTCCATATTATTATACAGATGAGCTTAGTGTTGGAAGTTTAAATTCCAGTTGCATAAAGATTTTTAAAAACAAAAAAAAACGCTACATCAGAGAACCAACCAATTATTCTGAAAAGTATATCAAAATAAAATTCGACACTGTGAGATCCATATTCTTCATCTCCGGAGTGGACACGGTCATATATAAATAAACATAATACACATCTCTACATTGTGAAAAGTGAAAGTTGGACTATTTGATCACAATTCACACATATCTTTTATGTACAGGTTTATCTGTTTCTTGAAGAAGTCATGTTTATGGTCACCTAATAATTTTGAATGATAAATTCTTCTTCACTTGTTTCTGACAATACTTGCACAAAAATATCAGATTGTTATTTTTTTATTTATAATCAAAAACTATAATTTTAAAATATATCTTCACACCTAACTTAATTTTTTTTAAATTATCTGAGCGCTTTTAACAGGTGAATTTGAAGGGTTTCAATACATATACTTCTGTAGTTTCCTTACATGTTCACTGAACCAAGCGAGCATATGTATTTAGTTAGAAACTGACTGAGGATGATCAATAAATTTCTCCACCTCAAATATTGCATTGTATAGGTATTTGATGCACAGATGTGAAAATTGAATACTAATTAGTTTTCAAATAAAATGTTTTATTAACACAATTCATTCAATAACACTGAGGATAATTTCAAAATAAACATTTCTAGTAAGTCCACCTTGGAAATTGATCCGACTTACTTACCAAGATCGCTGAAACTTCAATCATTAATCACTTTCAAACATTAGATACACCGCTGTCTACTAAGAATAACCGGTTATATTTTTTTTATAAAAAGATTTAGGTGAAAATAGATAGAATATTTAATACTGTAACCCTCTGAATCAGGATGGGTTAAATAACTTTCAAATATAATTCTCGGTCACAACACACATTTAAACAAAAGCAGTAGCTCTGGGTCCAGGACGAGGTCAACATAAATATTGTGCGCAAACATCCTTACGAACCGTAAGATACAACAATAAGTTAAATTAGAGAACTTTCCAATAGTAAGGTTAAATCAAAGATATGTCTAGTGGTAAAATGCCAACTGAAGACAGTCAAACAACAGAGCTACCAATAAGATTGACAGAAACAAACTTAATATGGAATGTACAAATTATATTTATTTTTCTGATCCCTGGCAATCTTACAATTTGTGACTACAATCTTAGGCTGTCGAACGCGGCTTCTATCGAACCACAATTATTTGAATTGATATACATATTTTATATTATAAATTATTTAACCTATGGGGGTCATATCCCCGCTATAACATTGAAAGCTAATACAATACATTATAGTATTCAACAGTTTAAACGGAACACAAGACTCTACACAAAATCGTGAAAAGTATGCAAATCGTGTCTTCCTTTGGAACGATTCGGCGCGTCAGATGCGCTGATCAAAAAAAGTTAGATCAGAAATTAAGATTTGGACTCATTCTAATCGCTAACTGTACATAAGTTTTGTCTTAAATCTAAAAAAAACTATGGTAAAATTATGAAACAAAAGGGACACGGGGGGCGAAGGGATATGGGGGACAAAGCAGACGCCATGATATGTACAAACGAAGAAAATCCACACCGGCACACCGCGTGAAAATTTAAATGAGACGATGTGACGATGTCTCGTAAAATTATCGTTTGCAAACAGCAAAAAAAAGAAGAGGGTTAAATAAAACTTTGTTACAAATTATATTACAGTTACCGAGGGGACGTGGGCCCAGTCTCAGCATCTCGACCAGGTGGACGTCACCCCGGAGGAAAACAATATATTACAATTACTATTATGATTACATGATGATGGGTGCCGGCGTCCGGGGTCTGAGATGGAGGCGGCGCTTAAGGATGACATTGCCGCCCGCTTCTTCTCGACGAAGACGTGACGCCCAAACAAAAACATAAGGAATAATAATAGCACAGTGAGTGTATGAAGACGGACAGCGCCGCTTATTGTTTCGTGTAGAGATAGATGGCGACGATGAGCCCGTATAGACCCAATACTTCAGCAAAAATGAGGATCAAGATCATTCCCACGAAGAGACGGGGCTGCTGAGCCGTACCGCGAACTCCCGCATCTCCCACAATTCCAATGGCAAATCCTGCTGCCAGACCCGAGAAGCCTACAGCCAGACCTGAGCCCAAAGATAAGAAGCCCCTGGAAAGCAATAAACATTTCTTAGTTCCAAAAATATATCGAATACTATGAAAAAAATATAGTACAGATTTCTTAATGCACAACTCTGGAATCTTTTATCTCAAATCCTCAGAGCTTACACTGATGGAAACTTCTTCAAAACATATTAACAGCTTAACGACCGTGGACTCATACATGAGTCTTGACAGAATATTGGTTGGTGACGGACGACTCATATGTAAGTCTTGCGCCATACGTTTATTTTCTATGATAAATACCTGAGTTACGATTTAGCTTAATTGTGAATGTTAACGAGAGATGGTAAAATATTATTTGTTTTTGGCACATTTTCTCGCGAATTCACCGGCTACCGTGAAAAATTCAGCAAAAAAACAGCAGGCATTAATTAAGCTGTTAAGTCAATTTTTTCACATTTAACTGAATTCTATGAACCTAATATAATTGCATACTATACAATACGGCATAGGAAAAGACTATATTTTTAGTAATCCAGTTATTCAGTAATTTTATTTGTAATCAATCACAACATATACTAGTACATCACATGCAAATGAATAACTAACTGAACCCGAAAAAAAAGCTTTAATTTCAATAAATCGGTCATTGCATTACTTTAATAGATTTCAAGTCTGATAAAAGAATTTTTCAATTCTATCTCATATTGAGTCTAAAATAATAAGTGTAAGTAACACTTTAAAAGAGTGAACACTTACTGGAAAAGGGAATATTTGGCGGGTGTGTCGAGGGTACTGGCTACGAGGATAGCTACGACAAGACCGTAGATGGCGATAATACCGGACATGACCACGGGGATAATAGATTTCATGATCAGTTCGGGCCTCATCACAGACATGGCAGCAATACCGGTTCCGGATTTTGCTGTGCCATAAGCCGCTCCCAGCGCTGCAAAGATAAATAAATATTAGTAGAAATTAACAAAAAATCTCTACATTATCAGAACCATATAAGCTTTCTTTCATTTTTTTCAATTCTTCTGAATGACATAATTTATTGCAACAATCTTGCAACTAAAATCTTTTCTTCCCTATTTTCCTTGGTTTAAATCAACAATTAGTACCTGATTGATGATTGCAATATTGGTTTATATAGTGTGAGTGAAACAAAAAATGTTGCAATATGGCATACCAAATATACTTAATCCAAATTAAGTTTAATATACTAAATTAACTAAATCAGTGTGAAATGGACTTTAAAAAAAGAAAGAAATAGAAAACTATGTACTTTTAAGTTTTCCTTGATGGGGAGGAATTTCATCAAGGGTTTTTTGCAAAAGCTTACAGTGAGATCATCAGAAAGATGTTTTAATTCATTTAAAAAGAACCCCCTCATCATTTTTTTTTTTTTTAAATGACTAGTTGCCCAACAGCTTTATATGAATATAAGATGGTATAAGTAACTGTGGTTAGTGGGCACATAAACATTTGCCTCAATACAAAATTAAGTTTTGCCATTGATTATATACATAAAAAGGCTTCTATCAATGATAGCTAATACGTGGTAAAGCACAAAATAGATAGTATTCATTGTGTTAAATTCATTTGCAATAATCAAAAAACCGAGTACACTTAATTATTATCAGTTAGGTATGGAATTTAAAAAAAAAGAATAAGATAAAATTAATATGTAACAACTTTTTGATAACATTATCATCAGGATCTGTTTACTGTTGCTTTAACATATTCAGAGATTTCCATTAGTCATAAGATTTTTCAAATTGCATAAGAAAAAGTTTCAACATGGTCATGTAAAAAAATTCACGTGATTTAAGATTAAAACCATATGGTACGTAGATTTTTTTTAATTATCCGAATGCATTTGTATTGAGGTGTACCAATACAAGATAGCTATTTGGAAACGATAAATGGGAGATAAGCGGGCGCCGCCAATCGATTCAAGATCATGGGGAAATAATTCACGGGTTAACCAGTTGATAAACATTCACGTGACTCTCTCACGAGGTTACACCCACTGGATGAAGCCTCTCCAAAAACGTTAATACGATTGATAACGGATGACATCGCGAATGTTTGTACGTCACAAAGGACCAATAATCGTATATACATAGTACGGGACAAAATATCCAACGTATGCCCGAGCCCATATTCTTTTAGCGACGAAATGAATCACATCAAATCTATTCAAGAGCGAATTTGTTTCATTTCGTCTATGTAAGTTTAAGATCCGTCGAAATTCCTATGTGGAAAAAGATGAAATTAATGATATACCGCTGTCATATGATTGAGAGCTACGACTTTCGCATTGATTAAGTTGGTGACATTGCCTGCGCCTATTATTAGAGCTGAGGGATATAAGAAATATTGGAGTTATCTAAGGGTGTTTGTAGTAAAATATGCCATCTTTACATGTAATTCGTGTACCAGAGCATGTCTAAACAAATATCTTGTACCGAGCGACGCCAAAAATGCAAACGTACGAATTTACCATTAGATCGATACGGGGTCGACAGACTTTTCGATGGTTCATGAGTAATTCAATAAATAACGACTTACCGCTAAAAATAATAGCTGACGCCGCTCCCATGACTCCAAAGAAGGGTCCGTAGATGGGGTTTTCCTCTGATAGAACCATTTTTGATATTTGTAGAGTATTTGCAGGTTCTGAAACAAGGACTATCTGCACACACTCACTTCACTAAACTAGCAGACCACTGTCAAATATGGCCTACACTCAGTACTTTACGACGGAACGGGTCATATGACGAGAAGATATTTGGGAAGAGCTTTGACTCTTTGTATTAAATTGATTGGTTGAAATCTTTTGAACATACTACAATTTGACCAATAGAATAGATTTTCTCAAAAAACTTAGTGACGTAAGAGAGTGTGTGGCTCACTGACCAGCAAATTAGATAGATGACATGCGCAAAGTCTGGCTTAGCGTCTTATTAAAACGATAATATTTCAGCAAATACATTAATATTACAATTTAAATATTTTTTTTTTTTTTTAAATAAAAATATATTTTTTATGAATCAAATATACGTATATAGCGAGAAATATGCTAAACTTAAAATAAAGATTTGCAAGTTAAACTTATCCATTCATACGGGATTTTTGGCGGAAAATTTGAAAGTAGATTGTTAGCAGTAGATTTCCGATTGGCAACCAATTGTATTACCATAAATTTTCAAGTTACTATACTTATTGTAAATTTGTTACTTCGATAATAAATTTTTTAAAATTAGGAAAATCGCCTTACATTCACACAATGCTTAAGTTTAAATACAAAGTGGTATGTTCATTTTTTTGAATGATATATTTCTTCAGACCAGTAGGTAAAGTCAATTTTGCTTTAAATAAAATAAAATAAAACTGAGAATACTATTTATCCAATCCATGCTTATCATGTAATATTCAAAATACCAGTCCTTAAATATGTAGATATAAATGAAAATCGTAATGTACGGTCCATTTCAAAGTATTTTGATAAATAAATCTCTGAAACTGTTTTCAATATGAATACTAGGTAAAATATCAGTTGTCAGTGATGTTCAGTTTTCATTATATATTAATAAAAGTGATATAGTGTGAAGTAATTAGTTTTTATCTTTCATGCTTACAATTTTCCAAAGTTCACAAGGTTAGAATGTATTATAATTATTCCGGTATCAACAGCGAAGTCGGATGTCTTTAATGCATTAATGTATGTATTGTTGCTAATAAACAACCATGTATGTATTCAATATTATGTGAATATTATAATAATCTTTTAAAAATATAATCTGTGAACACTTAGGTTTATTTAATTAAATTGCAAATAGTTGAACATTTAATTTATGTCGATAGCGATGATATATAAATTTATTGCAACTTTATATGATTTCCATATTAAATTTAGCATCATCATGTGCATATCTCATCATACAGCTCAGACGATAGGTTTATTATATTGATTATATATGATCGTATGAGTTTAGTGTAGTGGTATCTCAATTTCTGAAACAATGAGTGGAAATAAAGAGAAGTTTAACTTTTTAAAATCAATTTAATGCATTTGGATTACATCATACACAACACAGAATTAAAACATTCAGACAAAATTATATATGGTAGATCCAACATATTCAGGAATGAAATATTTACAGAATTGGTGCTGACATATCTCGGTTAACAAAAAAATCATTTATTTTATATACACATATATTATTCTATTTTTAGACACATATATTTCTATATTTAGTGTTCTTCTGTTGTTTCATAATGAGATTATTATACACTATAGTTTAGACTACCTTTTTATACAGTTTCAAAATAACATGGTGTTACATCTCCCATTTTTTTTTGTTTAAATCCAGTAAACCTAAAAATTTGAAAAGAAATATTCCACAGGCTCTGGATATTTCAAGTGATGAAAACAATGTCATACCAAATGTGCGTAAACAGGTTCGTCTGTTGTCTGATAGTGAATAATTTTTGGTTACAATTTTTTCAATAAAATTTAAATACAATGATTATAATAAATAATAGACGATAATGATTTTTTTTATATCCATTGGTTTTCATACAAGGAAACAATTATTCCACAATTATTTTTTATTTATATTATAAGTGTACTTTTTTTACACAATATTGCATGGAATGTATCCACCATGTAAAAAGAGTCCAGTGTAGCTATAAAAATCATTTATTAGTATTAGACTAAATGTTTATTATAAAAACCAGATTATTTACATATAGTTTCATAGTACATAATGAAATTTACTAAATGCCAATAAAACAAATTTATTTTCCATACATTTTTAATCAAAAGACACCTATCATAAGTCTATTAAATATTTCACAGCATAAAATATAAATCATTACTTTTCACATCGTAACATATTTGACTAAATGCATATTTCACTTAAATAATAATCACATTGGCAATGTTTGCATTCAAAATAAGTAACCATTAGTTTATCAGCACTGCCATGTAGTACTATTAATATTTGAGAGATTTTTCTTTGGGATCTTCAATGTTTCTCCAGAGCTCTTACTAATAGTTCATTCATATTGACGAGAAGGGTTCTAGGGTCCTCAACTAAGCCTGCGGCTACCATTGCATTGCAGAATAATTGTTGTGTGACTAAAGTACTCAATTCGGGATCTGATTTGCTTAACTTGTGCATTTTCTTAATGATAGGATGCCTAAAAAGAATGCAATAAATATTTATTTATTATAAATCGAGTGTGGAAAGGAAAAAGGATGCAACCCTCAATTTTTCTGCTTTGTGCTACCAACTTCACACATATTTTTCTGAAACGTCACAACACGCGGTAGCGATTGTTCACTTTAGCCCATAACTATTGTTGCATTATGGTGCAAATTGATTATTTCCTTTATAATTCGACTCACTGACAAGAATTTCTTGATTTACATAAATTTATAGTGATTATGAATTACTTGGCTGCAAAATCTCTTTAAGGCTAAGTTGACTAATTAAACTCCCAGTACCAGTATTTTCCATGGAAGTTTTATAAGATATTTTTTTCAAACTGTGACATGGGTTCAGCAGTTACCTTCCATACTATTTTATGAATTATGAGAATGAATTTCAGTCTGAAGATGATTTATTGTGGAGAATATAGGATGCGTATCCGATGGTAATCTTCAACTTGCAAAGTTGTTTATAACATTAATAGTATATACTTACTTAGGATTAATTTCTAGTTGTGGTTGAAGCAAGGTATATCTATTTTCTTCAGGTATTTGATGCGACTGTGTTCTGATAAAATGTCTAGCTGCCGCCATTTCTTCAACAGTAACAACACACGGATGATTATCGAGCTTGTTTGTAACTTTCACTCCAAACACTTTGCCTGGCAGACATTTTTTTATCCATGGTATCAACTCATCAACTTCAGAACGTAATAAACTTCCATCGCCTAGCAAAAACCGAAATAGAAATTTAAAAAATATATATTTAATGAGCAATAGTGAAATGTTATAGAACGAAAATAAATCATACTATCTACCTACTAAATTATCTTGTTCGAAACTCAAAACCATTTGAAATTGGTAAATTTATTTGTAGGCAGTTATTTCTAACTGGGTGAAAAAATCTATATATTATTAGCACATTCAATAATTCACAATTCTTGATATATTTTAATTATATTAAAATACCGTATATTTATTTCCCTAGATTAGATATGCTTGGTTACTAAATATAATGTATTATATATAATTGATAAATTTATCTGTGTACCCATATTTGTCGTGTTATCACTTGCTGCATCTTTTCTCATTTGTTTTTCAACAGAAGTTAAGTCGTGACTGTCGAATTGCCGCAGCTGCATTAGAACCAGTTCATCATATGGCTCATAGCAGAACAGAACTTCCATTTGCTGTTTCTTCAATGCTTCAAAATATGGCGAAGCTTCCGCTAAAGCTCGGCTGAAAATTAGTTATAGAATTTTTTTAATTGTTGCTTAGGTGATAAAATAGATAATCACGAGTACTTAAGCAATGAAGATTGTCGATTCAAATACTGTAGTAGCATAAAAAATTGTAGCAAAAGTACATAAATTCATGTACGTATATCTAATGTGTTGAGTAATTGTATTCTGAAGGTATGGTACAGTGACTTCGTTCGCAATGAGGAGATTAGTAAAGCTACGATGCTGAACCTAACTCAGCTAGGTGTTGCGAATGCCTATTCTTCAAGCCATCCTGATATCAGTGTCTTGGAAAGCTACTGAATACTATCAATAGAATGTAGGAGTCACCATGCTGTCCCCACATACACCACTTATGGAGCAGATATGGAAAAAGAAGAATACATATCGTCCCTTTAAAGGTAAAACTCATTAAGTGCATTTTTGGCCAAAATGACTT
>JAGVSQ010004740.1:0-18824 GCA_022683975.1 Rhyacophila evoluta | reverse complement strand
ACTTAGTAAGGGTAAGGGTGCCTTGAAATTGTGTAGTGTAATAGGCCTTTAAATGCATATTTGAACAATGGTTATTCATAAGTTATTAATAACACTTTTAACTTATTGAGTGTAAACTGTTAATTTTTTAAGAAATACTAAGATAAGAAGGGATACGTATTTTGAAAATTTAAGAACAAACATAACTTAACTAAAAAAAAAACTTTTTAAGCCTTGCGAATAAAAACGATGTTACGTTGAAGAAATTTGAATGTAGTGTAAAGCTTATTTTATTTTAAAATTAAATCTATGATATATAGCTGACTTATGTTTAACTGCTGACTGCTTAGCTGACTGACATTAAAAAAATGAAAGAACATATTAAATATTTTAATACAAGTTTTAATACACATTTTCATGGCGGTAAACAAAGATTATTTCTAGAATCCATCTTTATGTCGCCGAATATATTTCTCGATAAAATTGATAAGCGCAATAAGCGGAATTGCCAAAAATCTAATATCGCACGGGACCGATCGTTAGGAGTCGGTGACATAAAATTTACTGTACAAAAACACATTATTTTAGATGGATTGGATGAACGACAATACAGAGAAAACAACAAAAAAGTCCAATAAAATATGATAAATCACGGCCGTATCTCAACGAAGTTTGTTTATCATTCACCGTAAAAAAGTGTAACCTATAAATTAAACATAAATCATACGTCTATTTCAGATAAGTAAGTAAGCTTTTTGACAAATCGTGATAATGGAGGATAAAATGTTCAGAGATGCAACAGGGAAAAGGTGTTTCACTATAATGTAATAAAATAACAGTTTCGTTAAAACACATTTTATGTAACTTACTGGCAAAACGAGTTTCATAATTCAGCATCTTTAAACAGTAATACTATGTACAAGTGATCGTGTGAAAATGACGATGTGATTCAATGTCATGATACACTACTCATTTTACAAATAGTCGAATAGTAAATAAGTAGATTTAAAAGAATTTTTCGATAATTATTTCGCTTGATGTATAATGTTGACGAAAGCGTAACGCTTCTCTTACTGTGGAGGTTATAATTATAATAACAAATAAATGTAATTCGTAGATCTGATCATTCTGTAGCACATGTTCACTATAAAAGAGATTAGCAATTAAATAAAAACTTGTAGTTGATAATAAATCATTCCTTATAATGGTGCTAATAGAAAATATGTTGTGGTATTAACCCTTGAAATACTAAACAACTAAAAATTGTTGCTAGTGACAGCAAAAATGCCAAAAAAGATCATTTTGTTCTTAAATATTTTTGCAATGTCACTTGATAGAAGGTTACAAGAATTTCACAAATAAAGAAAACACCATGGCAGATGGTGTTACGTTAATGTGTTTTTAAAAGATGGTGAAACAAAATTTTATAAAATCTATTCATTGGAAAATCTACATGAAACATCAATATGGTATTTAAACGAAATTATGTATTAAAATACTCTGAAAATATTAGTGTTATGTGTTTAATTAAAATGCAGTTAACCATTAAATTCATTGTTCGCCAGTTATTTCCTAAATGATAATTGCTCAAGAGTTCAAATGTATTGCTAACTATCTGTAACTGCACTTGTATAAATTCTAAATGTTACATGTTTAAGTAAATATTATTTAATATATTATAGCAACAAAATTCTATCTCATTCGATCAACATATAAACTCACAAAGGGGCATAGTTTTAATAGAATAATATTATAACGAGGAATAAAGGAAAACAGCGAGCGTCGCGACGCCGTGTAGTTTTCCGCTTACCTGGGAATGTAAAGGACCCGTTCGGCGACCACAAAGCCGACAGTCACAAAAAGATTGGCCGCGGGGAGGAAAGGCAGGACGAGCAGCAGTATTCCAAGAACGACCGGCACATGACGTTGTTGCTGGAAATCAAAACAAGAAAACAAAGCATTAGTTTGTTAGTGTATTTACACGTGTATGCGCGGTCGCTTTAGCAACAATGACGTCCGAAGGAAACTGATTCTATAACTGTATTTTGGCATAGATGTTTTTAAAACTTCTGGCAATCTGCTGTGATTAAATATAATATTCTGAAAACTTAAAATACAGGTCAAATCTCTGTATAACGAATACCGAAGTAATGGAATTTCCAATATAACGTATATATTATTTTATCCCTGAGAAACGTTCATACTTATTTTTTCCTTATATGTATTCAGTATAACGAAACAAATAAGGTGGTCCCACGAGTATCGTTACAGAGGGATTTGACTTGTATTGATAAAAATAAGATAAACTTCTTAAGATTAGGTCCTTTTTTGGCAATGTAAAATAAAACTGCTGTTTAATACGAATAAAGATATGAGTTCTAGAAAGAAAGTACATTTGAAATAAACTGATGTGTTATAAGTAGAATAACGTATGTAGATACGTCCGTCGTTATATTGTTGATTCCAGCCTAAAACGAATAAATGAAAATATTTTACCAACCATTTTTACTGACGCGAGAAAAACCAGCGAAAACCAAACATTCGTCAACTATACTGTACTGCTATATTTGCCAGCCTTTCAATTATACCTTTAAATGAGTCATCGAATTCTATCTCTATCTACGTATCTGCTTCTACGATTAAAATTTTAATATTATTCGTTTTGACATTTCTAAAGCACGCTTCAATCAATTTTTTCTCTGATTGAATAATTTGAAAATTACATTATTTTTAGGGACGTCCGAAATGGCGAATGAAAAAGAACAATGAATCGTTAATACCAAGCGTATACCAGCACTTAATGAATGTTCAATTACTCATTTATTATTAATAAAAGACACTGTTCACATAAATATAATATAATAAGTTAAAATAATGCTATTTGGTTATATCCATTATGGCTTTTGAGCCAAAAAAATTAATAAACAAACGTTTTCAAAAATAATTGTGTTCGTGCTCTCTACAAAAAGTATACATTAGTGTTTTAATTGATATACAACTGCTCAAAAAAAACAATTGGATTTGGATAAAAAGTGAAATGTTAAGAAAAATAAATATTTTTAAGCATGTATTCATGAAGTATTTATATTGTACCTATTTTGGATCTGAGCGTAAATTTCCAAGCCATAATCTAAAAGGATATTCTGTTTTCTATTTTAATTAATTATGACTATAATACTCGGTCATATTTTATTGTTGGTATATTGTCAGTACCTTAAACAAAAAAAATAAATAGAACTAGTACATATTTTCTTTTTGTAAAATGTCTAAAATTTCAGCATTATTTCCCCTTAAATTTGAAATCCTGACATGCCTCTGAGAATAAAACGTGTTCTACTCTCGAACGTGAACGATGCAAACGATCTTTCACGTTTTTGTGACCATTTCAGTTGTGACAGCGCAATAATACATAATACTGTTATGTTATAGGAATGCGGACGCGAACAAGTCGTTACAAAAGACGATGTCTTTATAATTTTACTTTAAAAAGCGTGTCAAACGTTTTTGCGATCGCAAAAATAATTTAAACGAAGCATGACGGTCGTCGTTTCGGTCAACTTGATTAGCTGTGCTAAGTCAATCACGTTACTTATTACTTATTATGAAATTTGGCCACTGGGTGATGCAAAAAATGTCTAAAATAAATTTTCTTCATGATTTTGGCAGCTTCTAATGTTTTTTTCCTTCATTTTTGTTCATTCTATATGAAAATCTTACAGAATATATCATCGACAGAAAGCAACAGTTAGATATCTCAATAAAAACTTTGAGATATTAGTACTTTTAGATTTCCATGAGTTCTAAAACAAGAAGGTGGACTAATGTACATATTTAATGGCAACTCACTAATAATCTCCTTTAGTCCACTTGATTGTGTAAGGACTCATGCAAACCTAAAAGTCCTAATACATCTCAATAGGTTTCTCCAAGATATCCCACTGTCGCGTTGGAAAGTCGATATTATGGTTTGTAATGGTATAAAAATACCAGTTTTCGATCAGAACGAGTAATATGACAGTTAGAGAAAAAGATACGTGTATTTTAGACTGGTACAGAGTCAGTAATCAAAAACACACTAGCGACTCATCATTAAACATTAAGATATTACCGAAAAGCGTTGGTATAGCTCTTTTATTTTATCGAATTAAACATCAAAAATGTTGTTTATTCTTTGTCAAAAATAAGAAAAAGCATTCGAGATAATATGTTATCAGGAAAAAAGTGATGTGGGCCAATGGGTTTAGTTAAGTCTGGTACCGGTTGTTGAAATCTCAAATAAACTGCACACAAAGATTTAATATTTAATTTACTCGTATACAGAGTTATTAAAATATAATATCATCATATGAAAATACAATGTCCAATGTAAAATAAAATTAAAAAATACAAAATCTTCAATATATTATATAAACGTATTGACATTGTAAACTCATTTAACTTCTACAATTGGTAAGGTCAATTTATATAAAGATAAAATTGATTCATGTAAAAACCATAGTGTAGAAAAATTTTCCAAGGTCCAACAGCATACATTAGTCAGAAAAAACCACTTGGTAAATATTGAAAATTAAATGAAATACTTGTATTATCAATAAGATATTTTTTATTTTGTTTGAATTGAATTTTTTACCAAACATGAAACCAATAGTGGTGTCGTCACACACACACAAAAGAAATAACTGAAATATCCATTATAAATTATTGCTTCCGACTATTTCATAGTGTTTCATAGTTTTTTTATGTTATAAATAGTTGGACACGAAAAACAAGTAAATTTACAATTTCTATCGTGAATCACAGAATTAATTGATATAAGAAAACACAGGATCATAAAAAATGGAATAAAAAGTAATCAGTCTATGCTTTCTATGCTTAAATTTCCTTGTTTTTGTAATAAGATTTTATAATCTTCTAAGTCAATCTTTTAATAAAATATAATAAATCTTTTAATAAAATACCATATAAAGCAGACTTTTATGGGTATCAAATTATCAGTATACATAATAAATGAAAGTACAATAATTATTCATGAAGGACTATTTATTTAAAAATACAATCTTGCATAAATTGAACACACGTATATGCCATTTAATCTGATTAATTTGTAATCGAAAATTGCATCGTTATTAGTATCACTTTATAGTAATAACAAATCATCGTTAAAATAAATATTCTGAACACAACTGAGTTTGAAAATACAACTTATTCCGATATATTTATAAAAAAAATACACTGAGATTTTTAGAGACCAGATTCAAATGCGACTTGATGAATATGACCAAACTATACTTTTTTTACTAGCAAGTGGGTGCTTTAATTTATTGCGTAGTATCATAAATTATCTTTTCAGAAACGAGAAATCATAGAATCGATTAGAATGTATCCAAAGGTCTTCTAGAACAGTGCTTCCCAAGTTGGGGGCCGCGAAAATATTCAGTACAAAGTACAAATATTCATTTATGAATGTTTTTCCACATAACACTTTTAGGGAATGTATATATTTAAGTGTGCTATATAATTCCTTTTGCGACTACATAACAGCATTTTCTCCATTACTTATATTAAAATAAGCAAAGGTCATGCCTTTCCACGGAGACTTTGGAAGATGCTTTGTGAGCTAGCATTTTCGACATTGAACCCGATATCGATTTGTTATATAAAAACATGCGACCTCATCTATCGCATTAAATTGTTTCATGTGTGTATAGTTTTTATTAAAAAGAAAAAATGTTTTTAAGCAAGTTCCTATAATTTTGTACTGAATATAAATATGTGTAGTATATTTGTAATAATTATTGCCAAGTAAATCCTTAACTATAAAATTAATTTATTATTATTTTTAATTAAAGAATTAATTCTTTCAGATTTAGGGGGCCGTGACATAAAAGTAATTGGGAAGCACTGTTCTAGAACACTAGAGTTTCATCAATCGGAAAAAGAGAAGGCAAATTTGCAATGGTGGCGCTACCGAGGAGCAGTTGGATCATGGGGGAGCGCAAGTAACATTTTTAGTTAGCGTGAGAGCTAAAAAACGAGAAATTATAGAGGATGCATCGATCCTACTTGTTGTGCAAGTGCACTATTGCAGTGTTGTGGTTTTCCAAACGTATCTACAGCACGCGTCCAGTATCACTGCATTGAGAATATCTTCTGCATGATCCATTCAATAAATAACGAGTATCTAAACTCATATGTTACAATAAAAACTTAAAATGGTTATTTCCAAAGTAACGTAGACGAAATATTAATATATTGATAAATTTTGAATATAACTTTGTAAGTGTGGACTTCGCATAGTAAATATATTTTTTTGAAATTATTATACTGTTGATAAAATATGTATTATTACTGCGGTAAAATACAAAACTGACACATATGCCAAAAGTAAAAAAAATAAGAAAGTTTAAACGTTTTGTGTGTTATTTCATATTATAAATCGGGGAAAATTACACGTGTGTAAAATATTTTTTACGCTTCATTGAAAGTTTTCTAACGGTGTTTTGTGTTTTAACTTTATTTTCAACACAAGTAAAAATATTTTATAATGTTTTTAGAAAATACGTGTTTATTTGACGCATGAATATTGTGTATAGTTTTTAATGATATTTACACACGTAAAGCAATCATGTTTATTAAATAAATTATCAATTTAGTATGCGAAACCAGTTCCAACAATATAGTTGTATAATTGAATTGTATTTTTTAATTTTTCTCCTTCAAAGCGCATGAAAAATTTTGCTTTCCATGATTTGAAGAATTGTCTGTAATGTATAATTATTTTGTAACTCATCGGAATCTCCTGAACCCTAAAATCTTCGGATTCACAAACGATTCGCAACGCTCTTACTTACACAATCATGCACAATATGAGGCAATCTGCTTATTTCATTTGAAATAAAAATAAAACTTTATCTATGTAATTAATTACCTGATATTAAATTCTGTTAAAATATAATTACTGCTTATTCGAATTGCCTGGCTGAAAAGGATATTGATTGCTTAATTATTATATATAATCATTACAAGAGTGCATTGATTATTTCGAAATTTCTTTCGTAAATGCAGTTAATATAATTCGTTTTCTATTCATTGTATTTTTAAGTGGAGATTGAAAATTTGCCAGAAATATTTGGATTGTATAATATGTTATAAAATTGGGATATCATTTAAAATATATTATTTATAATTTTAATCTTTGCAAACGTATACATATTGTAGATCCATAGATGGAACAATTCCTGTTTACCTGGTTAATATTGTATGGATGCCGTATGGAATGTTGGTGATACTTTTGATTGATTAAGCGAATTTCGCTAATCTTTTTATACGTTTAAAGTTATACATAAATTTAAGTATGACAAATTTTACCATTTTGAATAAGTTCATTTGAATTTATGTTCATATAGAAAAGATTTTCAATATATTTATTATTTTTTCACTGGCGTTTCTTTGTTAGTCATGAACCATTCCAAAAATAACATACTAAGAAGACATCTATAGCCAAAAACTGTTAAAATTCACACATATTATTTGTGGTAATGTCATTCGAGTGATTAAAAAACCCCACTATTCAATTCTATTAAAAATAATGATGCAAAAAATACTAGATTTCCCCCACCGTAAATAAATACGAATGCGTGTATTGTGGTGTGCAATTTACGGACACAACATTATTTAATTAACGGTGTGGTTAAAATATCATTTGTAACGTGAAATTATCTAGATGGAATTAAGTATTAACAAACTTTGTGTTCATTCATTGAATTAATTAATCAGATACAACATAACACTCGTGTTTATTTAAATATTATAATTGAATTTTGTATCTGATACTATTCAATTCGTTTCAGCTTATATTGTTACGTAATTTTGGTCAATTATTTTAATTATTGTTTTATACATTAAAAAAAATATTAATTGTGCATAATTGAATAGGATTAGTGGCATAGCGATTTTTTAAATTAATTTCCTAATCAGTCTGAAAATCGCTGGACTTAGTACCGAAGATACGTTCTCTTAAACAAAATTAATTTTATAATGTGTATTAATGCGAGTGAAATGAAATCAGTAATATAATATTAAGTACAGAAATAAAATTGAAACACATTTACTTTGGGGTTCAACATTGATTTCAAGCTTTCTAAGTTTGCTATGTTTTACAAGCACATACTAAAAATAAGCTTTACGAATAAGATCGATGTGGTTAAATGGTTTATAACAATGCTGTGCACAACTATGTCTGAAAATTTACGAAGGAAAGCATAAAAATGTCTTCTGATTAGTAATTTTGTGTGCGATTAGTTACAATAAGTCAAGCGTAATTTACCTCCATATCAGTGAGACTTCTGTATGCCAATAAAAGAGCGGCACCAAACGCCACGCACGTGACGAGGTTTCTAGAGTCACTGACTGTGGTGACAAGTGGCACGGATCCCATCTGCCAGTCGTGGCTCAAAGTCACAGGACACAGCATCAGCCACCAGTTGAATGCGGCGAGATAACAGAATGTCAGCAACCTGGGAAGAAAAAGTAGAACTGTTACTGTGTACCCATTTTCTATAGGAGTTTAGTGAGTAATAACATCTGTTGTAATTGCTGGCTTAGTGATAAATCAAATAGCCGGTAAGTATAAATGAAAAGGGTTGATAGGCATTAAGTAATATTATCAGTATATTGATTATAAAATTATAAATTTACTCTGGCCAGAGTCTATAAGATAAATACTCTAATCCCTACCTAATAAGTTTTACGCTATGTACATGGCCGCAAATATTGATAACTGAAATTGAATATTATTTTCTCTAGTAAACTGAATGATTTTTATAAAAATATGTCAAAATAATTGGTCAGTATTGTTGTAAAAAGAAAACATAAATACTTTTATATTTATGATTATGGTCATTCAAACGAAGTAAGTATGTATTTCAGTAATTAATCTATAAACAAAAAAAAAAAAACAGATTTTATTATGTATTTATTGCCAACATAGTGAAATATTATATTATATAATACATAACATAAATCATATTGGGTTGTTTGTTGGTATTGCTGACGGTTTTTAACCTTCGGCTGTAACGTGATATCGCAATAATTTATATTAATTAGTAAAATTAGTAAAGAAATATTTTTAAAAGTAGATTTACACGGCGAGCGATTGTGTCGCCTAGTGTGTTTTTGCAACAAAATGAATTTGTTTGTTTTCACTTTTGAATACACTTAGCGATTAATCTTTGCTGAACTATAATTGTTTGTAAGAAGCGATTGTTATTCATATTTATGCAAATACTTTAAAAGTTTTTCCCCGTGTAAGTTTTCTCATCTAAGAGAACTTATTGAATTATACATTAGTAAAGAGTCTCTTAATGAATTCTCATTTTGCGAGAAAGTGGCCGGCGTAAATAAAATAAATAGTCTCTGTTTTTTCTGCTTCGAAAAATGGGAGAACTAAATGAAACAAAACAGAAACAACAGTGAAATAAGTACACACCGATTGCCTGGTATAAATTGGTGCCTAAATAAAATAAATATTGAAATTATCAAGAATGCTTT
The DNA here is from genome assembly GCA_022683975.1 of Rhyacophila evoluta. Lineage (NCBI taxonomy): Eukaryota > Metazoa > Arthropoda > Insecta > Trichoptera > Rhyacophilidae > Rhyacophila > Rhyacophila evoluta. The sequence continues at coordinate 9,296 of JAGVSQ010004740.1, read as the reverse complement.
GTTAGGCTAAATTTTCTGTTGAATCGAATGATTTAAAACAATATCGTATCTAATCTTACTGTTCCATATTAATGAGAAAGACAGTTTGGAATTCAGCAACAAATAGTGACAAAGAGAGAATTATTTTCAGTAAAGTTTAAGATAAATTACCATTTCTGTGTATATATATGTGTATACACACACTTGTCTACCGATAATATTTGTTTAATAGTAAACCATTTGAGGGCCAAATGAATATTTTATTTTATATTTTGCAAACAACACAAATTATTAGTTCAAAGCTTTTACAACATAAAATAATAACACAGACAATACATTTGTGATACACAAAATATATGAGAATAAAATCAATTAAAGAGTGGATTAAAAGTTTTACATACATATATAAATGTAAAGAGAGTTTGCCCAGTGAGTAAGTAATGTTATATTTAAAAAATATTAAAAATTATATCAGTCTATACTCAATCACACTCAAGTGGAAGATATTAATAATCGAGGCGTTTTCGTTGAAGATCATCATTGCTCTCCCCGTTAGCATTACCAATGGCAGGTTAGTTATACACTTAAGAATAAAAAAAGTCGATGTTCTCGATTCTTCAAGTAGTTTAAGTTTAATTTAAGTTTTTTGAAGTTATTATGTAACCTTGGTAGTGATAAAAACGTGAAATATTAATTTTGAAAGTATAATTCTAGCTTTCAATAACAGCCATAGTAAGCTTAAAATACTACCGTATTTTTTAAAAATAAATGCTCAAATATAAGCTCTTTTTCTAAGCGGATACTATCATAATACATACCATAATTCATAAAGTAAAATATATATTTTTAATGGTAATGTTTTTGCCATTTATATGCAAAGAATTTGAATTTACAACCTTAAAAATATTCTACATTCATACAAAATAACGTATAGCGATTAAATATTAAATAAATACTCACCGACTATACTTTTGTAACGTGGTTGACGTATTTTTCTTTGGTAATATAATGGAATATTTGTTTTATTGATATAATGTAAAGTAAATTTACGTTAATGTCTTTGGGGCAGTTATAGATAATTATATAATGTAATATTTAAGGCCAACACGGCTAATGGCGTTCAGCTTATGAAGGGTGAACAGAGGGTAAGTATATATCTGACATTGTCAAAATCTATTTATGTTGTGTTTGAGCCGATCGATCTTATTGAATTCTTTCCACAACTTAATATGACTACAATAAAACATACCTGACGTATAAGCTTGGATGGAATGCCGTCGGATTGTCTTGCTGTGAGAACTTAGGAAGTGATCCCTGAAGTAACGCCAGTCTGATGGAAAGTAGAAGACCAAGAGACAGGATCACTTTGGCGGCTCTTCTGGAGAATTGGGCTGCTCCGTCGTTCCATCTCACTTCAACGACGGTTCTTGAAAATAATTTAATTTTTATCACTTCTAATTCACGTAAAAATATATGTATGGCTATTCAATATATTTAATATGATTTTTATTAAAAACAGCTTAATTTATTGTTTTTTTGCGATAGGCATAGAGGTTTAAAATTTTATGACAAATGATAAATAGTATTTTGTTATTTATTATTAAATCCAGTACACTTAGTTTTACAAAAAAAAGTTCAAATCAATTCATCTTGTTTGAAATGTTTTGAAGATTAGACTGTTTATAGACTTGCTACCTTATCAAAGAGTTTTTTTGCTATAGCTAGTTTCATATTATTTGATATTTCAAACTTTCAATCTTTGAAGACTATTTAAGTCTATTTTCATAAAAGAATTTTAGTTAATTGTGTAAAAAAATATTGTAAACTACTGTCACAAATAAAATATTTGACAAAATGTATTTATTAGACATAAATTTAGTGATATTACTCATGTAATCCATATTTATGATTTTTCAGTTAAAATATGAATTTGTAATATATATAAAAAAAGTACAATCATCCTTATACAGAAGAGAGATTTGAATTCGAAACTCTCAGCACTGAAATGCAAATGCATACTAAACCGTCATTGAGGTGATGACCGTAAAATAATATAATAAAATATGAGGGGTATACTTCCAAAGTGAACTAATTCAACTACGCTGATAAAAATAAGCATTGAAAAACATTCTTTATATGCAAATTTTCTCCCTTAAGTTTTGTCTTTGTGGAATAAGTTCACTTTGAAAATACTCGCCTCATAGAGTTTACAATTTATATTATTTAGATCGCATGGATTTCGATTTTGTTAATTAAAAAAAATAATGTAAAACACTGCAAATTTTAGTTAATTTATTAAACTATACTTAAACTTATGGCTTATTATTCGAGAAAAAGATTGAGATATAAGAGACATATGTGTATACCCATCTACTCACTTAAGTCTAACCCATTTCTTTCTCGATTATCGAATAACCATTTATCCTTCATTTTCCGTTCAGGGTTGACTCATAGCATTAGCAATTTTTTTATAGTCCATTAGCTTAACATGCTATTTTTCAAAACTATTTTATTGGTAGCTTACCTCTTGACACATGGCCAGCATCTGTAGAAGTCGAAAGCGAGATTAAGAACGAATACTGTTATTCCTGTCTCTTTCGCCAGCATACTAAGGCCACCTAGCAAAACGCTAAGACCAACGTAATGTGTACCACTTTCAGCCCTGAAACAAAAAGAAAACATAATGAATCCAAATGAAGTTTCAATGAATAAAATTAGCTGCAAATGAATTACCCGTTCCTCGATCTCGCCATTCTAAGTTTTTTCTTCATTGGGCGGAAAAACAATAAACTCTATTAAACAACTAGATGTCATTTTAAATTACACTGTTTTTTAAGTGCTCACTGTGCTTGCTATTTCCCAGAAGAATATCATAGCTATTATAAAATAAACTTAAAAACTCGTTAATACAAAAACATTTTTCTGAATGTAACCTGAATTTTATAGTTGAAATTGAAAAAGTTACGTAGTTTATTAAATTATTTTATTTCTTTTTCATCATTTGTGACATCTTTATATTTTAAATAATTCAGATGTATAATGGTATAGTTAAAATGAAGAGAACTGTGAATATAATTTAACTCCTCGTTAACCATCAATCGATGACTATGATATAAATTTTAAAAAGTAACATCAGTGAAAAAGCTATACGAATAAATTATTGATTCTAACTGATTATTTTGAGAGATACCATATATATATATATATTTCATAAAAAATCTCTTTGCAAAACGAACGTACTCCCATGAAATATAAACATTGAAGTAAATAAGCAACAGTTTCAAGTTTTTTGAAAAAATGTGACGTCATTTGGCAAGTGGCAATATTTGTGTTCAACGGTTTTATCTGTAAATATAATAATATACCAGTTGCGTAATTATGAAAATAAAGAATCTGGTTTCTTTCAATTGAAATGACTGTACGGTTATTTTTTTAGTAATCTCGAGATTTATTCACGTTGATCACGACATACACCCGAAACAGTATTATTATATGATGAGTATGTTGATATTTGATAAAGATATTTATTAAAGCTAATTAAATGTAAAATACACTAAGATAATCAGGATATAATATTGTATTACTAATGACCTAAAGGTGCATGATATTTCATATCGCATCTGAATCATAAACTGTGCAATTTATTGATCTTGATATGGTAACTTGAAATGAATTTTCATGACAATGATTAATGGATCACGAATAAAGTTTCCGAACTAGTAAACCTCTTCCGATATTGAGTGTGGAATAGCACAGACGTGACTTGCTTTTCATCGCCATGTAAAAGAACTACCATAAAACCCTATATCAGAACTTCTAAACCCTTTTCATTGGAAGGAAATATAGAAGGTTCAATGATAACATTGTCATTCATATTATAAAAAGCCAATATCACAATCCCAACTGTATATATTTTTTTCAATTCAATTTAAAGAGACCTTGAATAGTAACAATTTATTAAATTGACACCCTAATTATGTTTTATTTTGATTGATTGATTTTCTATCTATCTTCAATGCATTGTATACAATATAGATTAAAACTTTATTTCAACGAGAGACGGTGCAAAGGAGGTCGTTTTAAAGTATAGCAAAATACACTGAAATATAAATTAAAACGTAATATTTGTATAAACCTATGACATTCATAGTCTTGACTATTGTTTACAAGCGAATTGTAAGCGCTTTTTTACTCACTTTTTATAAATGGTTTATATTCGAAGGAGAAAGCAATATCAAGAGTAATTTGTTTAAAATATTTTCTCAACGTATTACGGTAATAGTATCATCTAATTTTTATGCCAAAATGTTGTTTTAATGAGCTGTATACTATGTCAGATGAAAAAACATGAACATGAAAAGAAAAAAGCCATAGAAAATATATTTAAAAAAATTATCATACACGTTTTTTAATCATAAAAAATAATGAGGTAGAAACATAAATTCGGCAGTTCGCTGGATTACATTAAAAATATTTCATTGAATTGTAGCAAAAGAGATATCGGTACGATTATAATTTCAAACGATATTATATAAAACAAATATATTAAATTATTAAAAGAAGAATTTTTATTTTGAAAGGTCGTTTTTAATTAACAGATATAGGCATCATATTATTGTCGTAGACAAACCCATTGTGACTGAAAATAAAGCTTATTTTCAGGACTTGCTTATCGACGTTATTGATTGGTTCATCTATTGTCACTCATTATAATCTATATAACACGCAATGTTTATAGAATGAAAGCTGAAGCATCAAAAATAAAAACATGTTTATTTATTTTACGTAAAAATCAATCATGTTGAGTCTTCATGACAAATAAATGAACATAAGAAAAGAAACAATGCAATCATTTTGAATTTGGAAACTAATGAAAGATAAAAATATGAATAAATACTGTGTAGGTATTCTTTTATAATACAATCAATGTGACTTTTATCAATTGATTAGTCTAATATTTTTGGATTTTTTTGATCATCGTCTCCTCCGAAAGTGGAACATATGGATCAATACACGGTGTCAAAATGCTTACTCTGAAAGTAGAATATATGGATCGCCGCTATGTCAGGAAAATGCTTAACCCAATATGAGTATCCAGTCCTGCAATTTAGAAAATCCAACATACGTAGGAATCAAGTAATAATTTATCAAAAATATTCAGCGTGGGAAGCAACATTTTATTATTTAATATTCGTGATATTATAATATGGAAGAAAATTTATGCTTTATTTGTAAATATTTCATCTAGATAACAATAATGTTACAATAATATGGCTTCGCTTAACTTCAAAGGGAGTTAGTTGTTCAGGGAAAATGGTTGGGATTCTTCTGGAGTAAGGTTTGCAAACTCTGTCTTAGATGCTAAGTTGTCCGTCGATTATGGCCGCAACATCGTGAGAGATCAGATCAGAGTTTATGTTTTATCGTTCTTGTATTTTTTGTATTGTTTTTTTTTTTGCGGAAGTAATATATTATATTACATAGATGAAATATGGCGGAATTATTGGTATGAAAAATGTATGTTGTGGCCAAAATAAACGAAGACTTCATTTTAGATGCCAAAAACCATTATGAAAAGGTATGTGAGTACCACAACAAATAGAACAGTGAATGCAAATTTTCATATTAATCTTATATTTTTAATATACATTTTGTAGTAAAATATTAAACATATTTTAATAGCACTTTAAAAGCTTGAGAGGCATTAATCCATAAATAAATACATAAAAATACTGAAGACATATTTGTCTATATATATATTAAAGTATTTGGAATTTTATTTCAGTCATAATTATAAATATTGCATGTGTACAAAAGATGAACATGATATGTGTAAAAATAATATACTATTTTAAGACCAGCGTTTACTTGATAATAGTAGATTTAGGACTGTATGATTTTAATTAGATTTATAACTAACTGCGTGGTGAACACTTGAGCTATTGTAGTGGTATGATTTTTACCAATAAATATGAGAACACCAAATGCAAGCATTTATATGTATTTGTAAAATTAGAATTAATGAGTTTGATGAATGAAAAGAAATATTTTAATATGAAAGAATATAAATTGCTTATCGCAAATAAATCACATGTTCCTTAAACGCTTGAGATTAAATTGGCCTACTTATCTTATATTTAAAAGAAATTTGGGATTTTAAAGATGAAAAACATTTATCTTATTAGTAAAATAATATTCGATGATATCGAAAATCATGGATTAGATTGTGAATTAAAATAAATTCAAATTAGCACAAAGAGAAAAATATACTATTAAACTTTGTCAGTATTATGAATTAAGTATCGTGTAAGATGTAAATAAGTATTCATTTATATTGTTATGTTGTTCAGTGTTCACTGTGCTGAAAGTGCTCAAGATGCGAGAAGAGTACAATAAAATTTAAATAACCACACCCCCGATAGATGTTTTTACATAAAAATAAATATCCATAGTATAAAGTATAGCTTTATAAAATTAAGTCAATGTTATTACCATATAATATTTATATTATTAAATAGAAATTACATGTGTATGTCTGTCGGGCACAAAAACTCCTCCCAAGCGGTTGACATCAGCGACGTGAAGTTTTCAGATATCATTTAAATGGCTAATTTCAGGTCACCTGTTTTACATTTAACTTTTAATATTATCACCGAAGGTCAACGAGAGACTAAAATAATTACATGCCGCAAATATAGAAATAAATTTGTGATATGAATAAAATCAAATGAAGAACTCATTTAAATCTGTTTGAATCAATGCCGGGTAGTAAAGCTAGTATTACATAAACTATACTCATTATAATAATCCGTTGAAGCTTTTATAAGAAAAAGCTACTTTGTAATATGACTAGAATATATAGAAAATGAAAACAAAGATACGTTCGTAACTTAGTTAATACCGATTAAATTTTACGGTGACAAGATAGTAAGTATTGGTAGTGCAAATTATACCATAGAAATTGTATACTATTATGTATTATTTTGTGCGTCAAAACCACTAAACTCAGTATGGGACCGGCGCATAGTTTGCTTCCTTTGATATTGAATATCGTTACCACGGTGAGCCACAGGAGCTTTCGATCACAAATTTTATCACTGGCAAGGTAAATGTTTCACGGATGTGGTCTTGTTTACTTTACTATACAGGTATACTAAACCATACACGTGTGTTAAATTAAAAAAAATAAGATATGATATTTTTGATACAAGTAATAATATTTTTGCTGTAGGATCGACTTTAAGAAACTACCATCAGTGCTTTAAGGAAGTTTGAAAAATAAGTCAAATAAAAAAGTTTAATATTAATTCTAGCTATCTTTTTTACATCAAATGATTATACTTATTTAATGACTACTCGAATAACGAAAAAATAAAATAGACCAATATCAGATAAACATAATACCTTTTTCATATATCACGATACATTCATGGATATAGATTAATTAAAATACAGGATTGCCTTGATACACTCATTAAAAACAACTACAACATCCTCTGTATGTAAGGTGGCAGAAATATTTGTTAAAAATATACACGATCCATTTTCAGCTAATATTTGGATGATAATGGGTACAGGGTAATTGTTGTTGACGATGGTGTAAAACGTCCATATATATGCAACAATGATTTCGGCACCAAGGGGCAAAGGAATCTATTTATTATAATATTAATAAAGTTTGATACAATGCACAAAAGTCAGAGAGATACGTGGCACAATAATTGAAAAAGTTATACTTCTAGCGAAAGACATGAAAAACTGATGCAAATGACTTTCACCAAAAGGCTTAAGCTTAGTAGCAAAGCTGTATATAGTAAATATATAAACAAGTACTATAGATCAGAATTAATAGAAACAAATGTACTTATTATTAATTTGTACGAATAAGAAAAACAAATGAGAAATCATTTTCATTTGGGATATATATGATGAATTCTTTTATACTTGACGAAGGCCATACGGGTCTCTTATTATGTATCATATTGCACCGTTTTGAATCTTAAATAACATTTCTCTTTTCTTAATAATTTCTCAAAACTAAACATCCAAAAAAGAAATTGGGTCTGCAATGTTTGTGTAATATTGATGGATGAATAGATATATCCACAAACGTTATAAAGACGTTCATTCCAAGACTTTGTGTTGATTGTAGGTCAATATTACGTACATGATACAATTTGGTGTCAATTAATAAATTAATAGAAAGCTCTTTTGTACCAGCTTTACTATCACTGCACAATTGGCCTTATCGCTTCCATTCAGCCGAGGTCATATGCTTGCGAAATACCTCGTACTACCGTATGTTCTATATTATTCTCTGCCCGCCATTGTGCAAAGGATTTGCGGGAATCATATATTCTAAAATCCGCCAGTAGATTTATTCCATACTACTGTGATTGATGACAGTGTACAGAGCTTTTTTTCCTTGTACAGTTTCTCATTTCGCGGAGCATAAATAAGCAGTACGAAATTATTTAACATATGCTTCGTGCGGGAAATAAATGAGGTAATACATATAAAAAGGTTAGAACTCATTCACTTCTCTTGAATGTGCCATATAATTAGTAATAATGATTGATTATTTTATTTGATTGCTTTAATATCATGACTAGTTTCTTGCTTAAAATACAGCATAGATACCAAAGTTACAACGATAATTAATATTTTTTGATTCCATATTACTTCGAAAATAATACATCGTGTAAGATATCCATAATAAATAATACATAAAAAATAACGCAATTATTTTCCATAACAATACGTCAGCTTTTCAATCTAATAAGCATTTATATCCCGTATTTAACAGTTGACTGCCAAAACAACAATACATCGTCGTTTGTTATATCAGCGAGAAATGCCAACAGTGATCGTTTTACGTCTGCGTCTAGTCTTTTGTTATATATATTTCGCATAATGAATATTCATGGTGTAATGTTTGAAAATAGTTTTTCTTTATCCGCAATAATTATTAATAGTTCTTCATGGTTGATTTATTGCTAGTAATCTAAGCTTTTAAAAAATATTTTAGTAGCCAAAAGGTTTAATAAATACACGTATAATAATGTATGTGTAGATAATTGAACTAGTGTTGTAGGTAACAAGCCATAAACAAGTACACAATCGTGCTAATTAAATCGACCACCGACGCAATATATTCGTCTATTCACATGCAATATTTTTATTATTATTTAATTTTAATTCAATATAATTTACAAATCACCTGTCACTTTGATTCTGTATAACGGTATTGGATATTTGTTGCAATAAAAATAATAAAAAATAATGTCTGTTTTAAAATATTTGAATTATTCACTAAA
>JAGVSQ010004739.1:7450-18825 GCA_022683975.1 Rhyacophila evoluta | reverse complement strand
CGGCATCTTCAGGCTACATTATATGTGGGCAGTGAGCGAACATATAACATACATGAAGGTAATTTTAAATAAGTATCTCGTTTTTTGCCATAACAGTGTGAGATGCTAATAGCAATTTGTTCACTGTATGTGCCCGGATAATTGCAGGATGCCAATCACATTATCTGGGAATATACAATACTCGTGTCCATTCAGTGGTCATCTACACAATGTTCAGATCGATATGATCAATTAATTTAAATCTCTGTTTCCCTTATCAGAGTTCAAACAAAGTTTCTTTGCCGCCATTTACAGTTATCTACGAATGTCTATTAATGTGTTTACTTAGTAAATCTTGATAATTTTCAAGTGCGGTATTAAAATATTAAAAAATGAATTATTTAAATGACAGCTTAGGCGGTATTTCAGTCCTAGTACTTGAAAGTGACGTTATCTCTACTGATAAGAACTGTCAAAATATTGAATTTCGAACGAATTGGATGAATTTAAAATAAACAAATTTGAATTTGGAACGTTTTATTGTTAGTAGGCATTATATTGACAATGAATCGAGCCAGACGGATAACACAGAGTGCAATATGATTATTCAAGTATAATATATTTATTACCAAAGTGACCGTGAAATGGTAGCTATTTATTTATACATATTGTAATATTACAAATTATAAGTTTAATACATCCACAGCAAGATATACATATAGTTATAACAAAAATGTTAAAAACACATTGAAATATAAAAACAAAATAAAGAAAGATTTAAAAAAAAATAATAGCTCAAATAGATGTATATATAATACGAAAGACTCCCCGTTGACAGACTGTGTTTCTTCAGGCATTTTGAATAATGCATCACGTTCTTTCCGCCACGGTGTACAATTAAAGATGTGGTGTGTAGTGGAGAGGAAATTTTGTAATATAGACAGTCAACTAGAATATAATATATACAGAAGGAAAAAGTGTCTACCAAGTAAGTTAGACAGACCCTATTCTGATAATGTATATAATAGCATCCATCTCAGCTCACTCTCACCTAGGTGGAAGATATCAATATAGATGACATTGTTCACAGAACATGACAGTTTTAGTTGACCATATTTGATAAATATATTTTATTTGCATAAAAGCCAAGACTTCTATGGGGGAGCCGCATGCGCGTCGCAAGCAACGCTTTGGCTACCACTGTTCTATAAGCTATACAGTCCACGGTTATTTATTCATTAAACACATATTGCAATATTACAAACTATAAGTTCATAACATTTACAACACGACATAAATACGATTATAACAAAAATATTAAAAGAGAGAATTTTCGAAAAAATACAGAAGGAAAGTCTTTTACTAGAGACCCTATTCTAATAATGTATATAATAGCATCCATCTAAACTCACTCTCACGTAGGTGGAAGATATCAATATCCAAGGCAATCTCATTATACATCGCCATTGCTCTCCGCATTAGCGCATGAGTACTGGCAGGGTAGTCCTGCACTTAAGGGGACTACACACGCTCGTGTAAACTTGCGCAAGTATACATGAACGACCATAAAAATACGGTGACCACATTTTAATGAGTTTATTATTATATATTATAACAGTGTTATTTCATTGTTTCCGTTTTACGAACCTCACAGAGAGACTGAAAAAAGAGACTGAATTCCGTTGAGACTTGAGTCTTTCTAACATTAGTTAGAATTACTTATTATCGATTGAATAAGTTTACTATTATTTTCATATCCTTCAATATTTTATTACCAACATTTTTTTAAATAATAATAATTGTACGTACCACTATTTTAATTTCGTTTTGTATCATAAACTATCAACTTTCGAAACCCACAGTGCATTTTATTGGTCAAATCGATATTAATATTAAGCAATAATAATAATTGAAGCATCCCATATCAATGAATGGTTTATTTGTTATTTTAATACTTATTGGCAGAGTGATGGTCTTATAGTTTATATCAAATACACGTAGGATTACCTTAAATAAGTAGATGTTCCGTTTTCAGAAGAAAAAAAAATGATCACACACAAATGATTGTGCATGCAAACTTGAACGTGTGTAGCCCCCTTTAGGTATGAAAAATAACTGATGTTCTCGATTTCTCACGTTATTTAGCATTCAAATGGTTTAAAATATAACTCTGAAGTAAAAATAAAAACAGAAAATAGATACGTACCATAGATATTTGATTACGGTCTGTATTTCATTTCTTTGGTGGATAAATAGGTAACTAACTTACCTAATAAATACTTCTAGGTAATCTGAAACTACCTGTGATATCAATTTCATTCTACTTTTGTTTTTGTGCCATATATATTTACGACCGCAGTGTACTCAATTTTGATTTATTCTCAATAAGCCAGTTGCGCAATATATACAATATTAGAAATTAGTTACGTCTGGTTTTAGTGGCGTGCGCGAATTGGATACCCGACAGGGTGAATAATTAAAAAAACGGACGCTTAATTGTGTCAAACGATGTTAATTTGACGCTACTGACATGGCTTGTTGATTAGTTTCAAAAGTATAAAAAACCGAAACAAGAAATGGTTAGAGATATATTATAATACACAATTATAAACGTTGAATTTAAGATTTTTTTAAGTCATGTCCGCTTCTTAAGTGAACCATATGGATCTAGGCAGTATGAAGATGCCCGCTCGAAAATGGTGTATATAAATCTCCTCAATGTGAAAATATCTTGACAGATTATTTTTCGCGAGAATTTTTTGTCAGACAATTTCTCAACCCAATGGACATCCAGTCGTGCATTTTCGATATTTTTAAAATCCGGTAGATGTGGGAATCGTACCCGCATTACCCGTGTTGCAAGGCGCGCACGCTAGCAAATACGCTACCAGAACATATGAGTAATTATGCATGTACCAAATCACGCCTAAAACAAAGCAGTCACTGTTATACATTAAGTTCCACCTATTTTTCAAATGTGATTATTATTTTTACATTTTATACACCATGTTCGCTCCCAAATTGGATCATACAGTGTAGATCTACACAGAGTGAAGAATTGACTACGAAAGCGCAGTTATGGATCTACTCAATGTGATGACGTCTTGACAGATAATTTTTCACGAGAATTGTTTGTCAAATAATTGCTCATCCGAATGGACATCCAAGGCCTGCATTTTTTTGGAGTTTTAAATCCGACAGATGGAGAATGCGACCCGCATTTCCGGATTGCTGGCACACACGCTACCAACCACGCTACCAGGGAGACAAAATTATTGAATTAACCAATATTTTGTTATGTAACATTTAAAAAAACTACAAAATTTTATTTAATGATATTGGTTACAAAGAATTCTTTTCATATCGTGTATATTTTTTAGTGTACGGTATACGAGATATTTCTTTGTCACGAACAATATATAAATACACACTTCTTAATTATTTACCCAAAAACGATCGATCGGAACAAGTCGCACGTGGTTGGTATACAGCTAAAATAATTACGTGTGAAAAAATACACGTGCCGAAAATTTCCACACGTGCATGAAAATCGATATCTTGATCAAAATTTTCTCCCAATTATTAGAGATTCATAAAAGTTTTCAGTGGTATTTGATATTTAAAATTATTCATATAACGAAAAAAAGAAATTTCACTGTAGCAATAAAATTTCTCTGGGGTCTTTGTATTGATTTTACAGTTATCAATATGGTTACATGACATTTTTCGTGTATTGCATACACAACATAATATGAAAAGAAAAGTCTTTTTCTATTTTTCAGATTTAGCATACTCAAATCCTGTATATATCGGAAGGCAATTCAATTTAAAAGATTATGATTTTAAAATATTTTTTTTTAGTAAATCAAATTCCCTCAAGCACTCTTACTGCCCTGAGGTGGACAGTGAGTAAGCAGTACCAATTGCAAGGCCTTCATCCTCATCCACTCCTCGTTAAACTCCATATTATTACATATAACATATGGTTAAGAAATAAATGTATACTTTAATGTTAACAGAATTAATTATTTCGTATTAAATCTACGCAAAGATATCCCCCCGGTTAGTGTAGTTGGTAGTTGGGTTGAGCAATAGACAAACGACTTTTTCCAATGAAGTTCCCAGAAAAGAATCAAGTTTTGTTTGTAGTTTTGAAATCTACTGTTTTATGCCCAACTTTGCAAAATATTAGTTATATAAATACAGTTCAATTTCGTTATCTGACAATAGTGTTATAACATCGTCAAGATGCCATAGTATCTCTGATATAAATCCTTTTGAGTTTGTTGTTTCATTTCCCTCGCCATTTTTACTTACATCCTCATTTTCCATGAAGATAAATGTATCTGCAATTTTACTGTCAGTCATGATATGATACTCAGGACCACCTTCATCTACCTCTAACCACTGTAAAACGTTTTCTTCGGCTATTTCTTCTCCAGCATTATTCTGCATTGTCATATATTTTTTTATATACAATGAGATCGAGAATTTTAATCCGGTAAATAGTATACCCATTGGGTCGAGCAATTGTCTGACAAACGATTCTCGTGAAAAATAGTCTGTCAAGACGTCTTCACATTTCGGAGATCCATATACTCTACTTCCGCAGTGGATATCTGCACACTGTGTAGATCTATATACTCCATGTTGGTAGTGAACATGGTATAAAAAATTTAATCTAAGACCTCCATTGATGTCATAAACCTCAAAGGGGAAGGGAGGAAGTATCCAAATCAGTCAGTAAATAAAATCTGTATAAATATGTCGTCTCCGTTGTTTTTCGTTTGTTTTTTTTCATTTCTTGCGCTAATTTTATGTTGTTTGACTTTTTATACATGGTAAAATGATTTTTATAGCCAATTACGACAGTTGATTAATCAACTAAACGCAATAGACATTCATTCTTCCATTTTTAGATTTAAAAAATCCGACAGATGGGGAAACGAACTTGCATTCTCCGGATTGGTACGCTCGCACGCTACTCTAACTACGCTAATTATAAACTTCTAATCCTTCTAAATCTGTCTGCATATATTCCATAAAAAAAATCTTCCAACCATTTTCTAATACTTGCACTTTCACTTCTTTACGCATATTTTGTTCGTTATATCCAAAGTCAATTATATCGAGGTTCTACTGTAATTTACCAAATGACAAATTAAATACGCCGAATGAATGTACTGACTTTGAAGTCAGGTGAAATTAAATGAATATTTCATTTACAAACGTTCGTCGGCTAATGAAAAATGCAACAGCTGCGGGATTGGGTTTTAATTTTAATCGACAGGATGTCACGCAAGTCACACGAAACGGAAGAGCGCCATTTGGTTTACAAACTAAAATTGACATCCACTACCAACAAATTTACACAACAGGCAAAGTCACCAAAACGGTCTAACTCATATACACTCAGCAGTGAATCAAAACCACTTATTTATAGAAGGGTTTCGCCTGGAAAATATTTACGGTATAAGATTGACTCACTATAAGAAATTCGAAAGCGAGGTTTGCAAGAATGTTATATCCGTGAAACTATGAAGAACTCCTGATTATCATTTCTTAGAAACGACATGATCGCCAACGTCCGGTCACGCATATGGTACACGAAGAAGAATATTAAAAGACAAAACTAACGACAAATAATTACGGTCTGATTGCGAAATGGATAAAAATTGCGAATTCACTTCGTGTGATGACAACTACAAAATTTGAAGTTGCAAAACAGATTTAACCCTCTAACTGCTAAACAAAGATACATCGCAGTCCGTGAGAGCGAACGGTGAATACGAAAAACGCTGGCTTTGCAATTCTTATGCCTAATTTATTTTTATTAATAAAATAAGTTTCTAGTGTGTTATGTCGATGATTTATTATAAATCTAATAATTTCTCGCTGGGATTAAGTGATATAAAAAAAAAATAGCAGTAACGAAATGGTTTTTATATTTTTCAATAAAAAGAAATGCACTTTTTGTGACCAGTGCCGGATTAGGGTAGCGTGAAGCAAATGCTACCAGGAGGCCCTAGGCTATGTATTATAATAAAGTAACACACAGCTTTTACAAACAAACTTTCCTCGATTTAATGTGAGCAAATTTAGACACTACACTAGACAAATCAATTTCTCTAAATAAATTACACTCAACGTTCATTAAAGTGAGGTTATTTAAGCGATCTTGTTCCTTAACTCACTTTTGCAAGTTAATTCGCAAGACTATTTCTATATTTGGGGAACACAACTCTAATGAATTTTCCATTCAGGTTTGTAAAACTGCAGTTCAAGAGCTCCATCCTTTTCGTTGTTAACAGCAGCAGCCACATTAGTTTCTACAAGAAGTTCAGAGAACTGCACAACCTCGTCTCTTAGGCTTTCGTCCAAATCCTCTAAATAAGCACTAACAATATTTGGAGCTCTTTTCAAGATCTCTTCTGCTGTAAAAGATTTTAACTGCTGAAGTATTTCAAATACACCAGCCACTTTATGGCACGCTTCCATGCGTTTAAACAAAAATGCCGTCCAAGAATAACTCCACGGTAAATCAATTGAAATAGGATTTTCATATTTATTTTGGTAGCTTCCGGGGAATGCGAGTTCAATTCCCACACCTGTATTTGGAATTGCGTGATGTCTTCACATTTCGGAGATCCGTATACTCCACCTTCCAATCATACATATTCACATCGTGTAAATCCATCATTTTTTTACGTTTATTTAGTCTGTTATATCCGAAGTTCATTGTATTGAAATCAGTTATATCAGAATTTAACTGCAGACTTTTGTGTTAGCTGTCATTAGTAAACGTTGAAATTAAATAATTATAGAAAGGTACACAATCGCATAACGCGTAGAAATTGCTAAAAACGTATTAATACTTTACATATTCACATCGCGTAAATCCATATACTCCACTTTCGGAGCGGACGTAATAAAAAACAATGGTTTAAACCTTGTTTTAAATGAAAGCAATTCTCGCTGGGGTTGTTAGATTTAAAAAAACGTCTTAGCAGCCGAAGGGTTAAAGTCGCCGAAGTGAGAACGCATTAAAGCGAGTACCCGCATTATTTCAGTTTCGACTGATGACATTTAAATTGCCATGTCAAAAAAAACTAAATTTATTTCAATGGTAACAATAAACAAACTACCTACATCTTCTACATACACATACATAATGTTAATAATGGAGGTTATATACCTAAATTATAAAATATTCAGGGTTAAATTTCAAGTTATCACACCGTCCGATCAAAGTTGAAATATTTTTTAAGTAGCTTGCCAAATGTATATTTTGAATTTAGAATAATCGACGTCGACAAATGTTTTTTTTTTGTATTAAAACATACCTACCCATTTTAGAGTTCATTATCTATGGAATATATTGGGGATACATGAAAATAACGAAAATAGCCGGTCGTCAATGTTATCCTGTTCCAAAACTACCGCTGGCATTTTCAATTTGCCGCCATTTTTAACCGTTTTAATTTGAATTTTACAGCGTCCACGGGTTTGATTGTGTACTTTTTGATAATGTAACCTCAACATTTAGGTAGCAAAATGCAGGATGATAATTACATCCTCTGGGAGTGTTCCTATATGTCGGTTGAAAGGGAAGATCTTCGCAAGTCGGTCCGACCATTTGTCGAACCGTTCGGCCATTGCGACTTGGTTTCCACGAACGATAATTTTGAAGTTTTTAATTTTTTTTCGAAATCTTACGGCGAGCGAGAAGGTCTCTTCTCAACAAGGCTAAATACTATCAGGGCATAATAATTTTAATAGAAATCATGCACATTCCAGTGCACGCCAACTAAGGTATTGGGAAGCTGCTCCTGGGACACTTCTGAATCTTTGAAAAGCGTCACATGTTCTTTATGCCACGGTATACGCCAAAATAATAGGTGTGTGTGCGTGTGTGTGTGTATACGTGACGAATGGTGGATGGGAAAGCAGTGTGTATTCCAGTCTTTTTGAATGTAATAAAACAGTAAAAGTCGCCAATATGTTTAAAAACGTAGTAATGATTTTTCATCATAAATAATTATGAATGACATAATTCCTAGCCTCAATTTCGTTACGCCACGGTATACGCCCGCATAACGGGTGTGGAGACGTGACGGGAGGTGGAGAGGAAAGCAAGGTCCTAATTGCAGCAAACAAAAATGTCTACTCTGATTTTATTGCAAAAAAATGGCAGCAAATTTATAATGCTGGCTCATTTTTTGACATTCTTTATTCGATCAGTGCAAAAAATGGCCTTGGGAATTGGCGGTAGCAGTGCAAAAAATGATTGTTATTGAGAATGCCAGACGGTAAAAAAATGGCAAAAATTCGTACGCTGGAGGAACTGATCTACAAATACCATTCATGGAGGACAAGTCAGACAGGACTAAAGGACAAGGATATTGGACTAAAAGGGCGGTTTAATTAATACGACTGGTTATCTTAACGCTGTTAAGATCCATATGCTCTACGTTTGGAGTGGACGTGTTAATAGTAAATAGAAACAGCCATTGTCTCTATTCGAACCGTTACAAATCGAGATAACAACTGAACCGTGAAGACATTGTAATTAACCATTTCGTTAGTGAAATATTTTTTTATGCACACACCTTTTAAATACTAAAATCTTATAATATCAATCAAATTGGATATGCCGATTTGTAAACAATGCTCTTTAATTCCAAATAACGAACAAAACTGAAAATTTATTTAAAATTGGTAAGAATGTGTATAACATGACCACGTGTGGCAACTCCCATTTCGGAATCAAAGCAGTACTTGAAATCAAATTTGAACTCATAGAACTAATTTATGCGACATTTTATGTGTTGTGTGAACAGGCTTATAAATAATCTTTCGTTTCTTTGCAAAACATAATAATTATAGAAAGAGCATAAGGTATTATTTTCAATGCAGAAGTCAATTTTTTATTCTCATCAAACGAGTACTTGACAGGAAATTTGAACGCATAGAAGTGATTTATGTGACATTTTACGTGTTTTTATGAACAGCCTTGTAAATAATCGTTTGTTTCTTTACAAAACATAATAATTATATAAAGAGCATAAGGGATTTTTTTCAATGTAGAAATCATTTTTCTTCTCATCAAAGGAGTACTTGAGAGCAAATTTGAAATAATATAACTAATTTTTGTGACATTTTACGTGTTTTTATGAACAGCCTTATAAATAATCTTTTGTTTCTTTACAAAACATAATAATTATGGAAAGAGTATAAAGAATTATTTTCAATGCAGAAGGCATTTTTTTTCTCATCAAAAAAGTATTTGAGAGCAAATTTGAACGCACAGTACTTACTGATTTATGTGACATATTGTGTTTTTGTGAACAGCAATTTAAATAGTTATTCGTTTCTTTACAAAACACAATAATTTTAGAAGAAGTATAAGGATTTTTTATGAGCTTTTATTTATATCAATTCTAATTTAACTTTCTTGTAATTTCTAGCGAATCCAATGTCTAATGGTGAATCGAACTATTTCATTCATTTGAGCAATATGACAATGAAATATTCCTGTCACGAATCGAAATGAAATAAATTTTGTATGACGCACATCTCAATTGCCGGGAGACATTCAATACAAAAGAATGTATAGACATTGTAAACAGTCAATGGACGCTGGCCATTATGAGAGAATAAAGTATTTTATTAAAGCCCCTTTAAACGCATTAAGGAGACCAATTGGCGTGGACTACCCACTCGATGGCGTGTTCAGATTGTCTCCCATGCACCGTCCATCGTCGGTTCATTGTCTGGATGTTCTTGGTCCTTGGACAGGGTCAATGAGAAAATAAACACCCAATAATAATCGGCGACTTGGTAAGTGCCAGTGAACCGCGGTGACGGAGATCGCACCAATCAATTGAAGAACGACTTTATGGTGGAGACTTTCTTCCAACTGCATTCATTCTGGACATGATATATGCTTAAAACTAAGAAGGAATACATATTATAATAGAGATTTTTTAAATATTGGTGTTGGATGTCTCTGATGACTACCTGGGAAATCGAGAACATCCGCCGCTTATTATTACAAAGTGCAGAATATATGTACCCATCTTCCACCTGGTCTTAATCAGGCGTATCCCGGAGCTCTGATAAGAACCGATCTACATTGTTCGACGGGAATGTCCCGGGAGTAAATATAATATAAATTACCCAACACTTAAGTTTGCTGAAGTTAAAAGAAATTTAATGATAAAAAAAACTAATTGAAGAAATGGAGACTTGTTTGGTAAAGCAATTTATGTGAAGAGATCATCACGCTCGCCGTATGGCGCCGCAAAATTTTTAAAAGCAATGAAATTCGCCCTGCCAATTAGTCACGCCAATGGTGATTGATGTATTCCACCAGAGTGAGGCGAGTTTAGATGTAGTCTTTATAGACATTTTTAGAATAGGATTTGTCTGACTATTTTGGTAGATTCTTTTTCTTTTTTTTGTTATTTAAATTCTTCCTTTATTTTTATCTTTATTTACGATTTCTTTAACAATATTTATTTATACAATGTTCGCTCCCAAATTGGACCATATGGCTGTACACAGTGTAAAATAAAAATGCACTCAGAAAGCGGAAATTATGGATCTCTGCAATGTGAAGACGTGTCTTGTCAGATTATTTTTTACGAGAATTGTTTGTCAGACAATTGCTCAATCCAATAGACATCCAATAGTCTTAATTTTTTTACATTCGACAGATAGGGAATCGAAACCGTATTCTTCAGATTACTAGACGCGCACGCTAACCGTCGGGGACTTGTTCACTTATTTACAATATTTACTTCGTTTTATATATATATTTATATATGTTGTTGAATTGAGTTGAACTAATGCAATACGAAATCAAATTTCGCATTGAATTGAGTTGAACTAATGCAATACGAAATCAAATTTCGCTCAATATACGTCATCACAAAACAGATAATTTTTAAAATGTAAAAAATAGCCCAATGATATCTGGACAGTGGCATGACGAAAGTGCAACGTGATGTTTTACAGTATTTATCGGTTTTAATGATGATTTGATGATTTCACTACAGTGGCGTGCGGTCACGCAATCAGAATAGAGAAGAAATTGCCTATAATTTACGAGAAATATTAAACGAACCGAACGATAATTCAATTACCCGCCATTACTGCAATGCGAACATAATTCATGATCACACTGTGGGTAATAATTTAACGATCGATCTTTAGCGTTTATAGCTACTTAATTTATAAACACACTGCGAATACGTGATTAGAAATTATAATGACTCTAATTTCTTGCAATTTCTCACAAGTCTAATAATGAAGTTTATATTATCTTCTCCATCACCATTATTGTCGCAAATGTTAAATCATTATATATATAATCATAATTTTACATAAGTTCA
>JAGVSQ010004738.1:4395-18826 GCA_022683975.1 Rhyacophila evoluta | reverse complement strand
CATTTTCTCAGAGTATATTTATTTATTTTTTCTACTTAAAAAGTGTTTACCTGTAGATTTAAGCTTATAACCTCTATTAAAAAAGCACGTACACATATGTCCCAGCAACTTGTTTACTTAAAAATAAAAAAATTAAAAAGAGGTGCACATCAATCAATTAATGTTTCTCTCAAAAGTATATTTTTTCTTGCGTACATTCTGATAAAAGTGATGTATTGGTTAATAAAAAAATTGTTTTTAAGATTTTTATTATAAAACTTGATAAAAATTGAAATCTTCTTACATAATAGTATAGTGTCACAGCTGTAGTTGAAAGATGAACGCTCGCACTTCAGAGCTGAAAAATTGCGGATTCGAATCTCATAGCTGCAAGACTTTATAATGGTATAACCTTGTATTTTTTAATTTAAAAAAAAAAACCCACAGCTGTGAGATTTGATCCCACTATCTTTAACAGCAAATAATGTACGCTTACTACTCAACAAGCGGCTACTTTTTATTAAGTCTATATATATATTAATATTAAAAATTAAAAAAACGATTTATTATTTTTCGTAATGACGACGAGAACTTGGACTATGTCTAGCTTTGTTTTTGAATGTCGCATTACGAATAAGAAACATATTCCTTTAAACAACGAAATGTCTAAATAAATAATTTTATCTATTATCTTAACTAATTACAAAATGATACAATTTCTCGCTAGAATAAAAAGCACAGTATTCTGAAAAGTTAAGGCGAAAAACAAATTCTAACTACTGAAAAGTTATAACTTATGTGATACGAGAAGTATTACTTATTTATAACGAAAATCGGTTGAAGCTTATTTCAGTTTCAAAGCTTTTGAGAATTTTTCGGGTACTATTTAATGATAATTTTATTAAATATAACCTTGGAGATCAGTCTTAGTGGTTGAGATATCTTAGGATTATTAAGTAGGTACACATTTATGATGACAAACCCTAATTAAATATCATCTAAAGTAGTAAGCCTGTGAGTAATAATTAATACAATATAATAGATTCATTACATTTTACTCATAACAAAGCAATCACACACCAAAAAATACAAGAGATGATAAGAACTCTCTGTAGTCGATATCATCACTTGTGAAATGGTGTTGAATGTATCACAACCACGTAAAAAGAGAGTCCGGTGTATTTCCAAGATGAACTTATTTCACTATGCTAAAATTTAAAAGAAAAGATTTTGAACAAGTATTGTTTGTATAAAGGAACCATGTTGACTGTAGAAAAGAAAAATATTTAACAATCACTTTTTTTTGAAAATAGCTTATTTTCGATAATTACAATGTATGCTATAATGTAATTTGCAAATGCTGAATCTCCAAAGTTAGCTTTTAAGTTTGAAAAAAGGATGATCTGTAAAATTTTCGACCATAAAGAAGGACTTTTATCACATACATTTTATTAGTTTTTTTTAAACAACTTATGAAATTAATATCATATTGGGTGAATAAAACACTATATTCAATCTTCATGCGATTCAAGATTGTTTTTAATTATAATATTTTGCCTTTGGCTTAAAATTATTAAATATACGTATTTTGTGCTTCCTGTATTTTCTTGTGTGGATTACATCCTTTTTCCTTTATGCAGTCGATATAACACGTAAAGCATAAACAAAATCGATTTCAAAAATATTAAAAACAAAAATAAACAATGAAGAACTTGATATATGAAAATTTTGTACAAAAAATACTCGTTTAAAATATTCGTCTCTAAATTTTGACGTGGTGAAATAATTTCATTTCGTAAACACACTTCTTATCCAAAGTATTCAACTACAGTTTTAATAATAGCATAATAAAATTGTATCATGCACATTAGACGATTTTAATGTTGAAATATTAAAAATTAGTCACATAACGCCGATGAAAAAACACAATTTCTACATGACGTCTTTCAAGTAAAATTTTAGCTGTGAATGAATACAAAAGAAATTGATTCGTTTGTATATATATGGTAAGAATAAAAACATACACCAACGTAAGTTTTTCTTTAAAAAAATAAAAAAATAAAGCGCATTCTATTATTGTGTCAATTTCGACGTTTCAAATAACACAAAGTCACATTTACAATATTTTAAAGTCGTTTTTTATTTAGAATATAAAAAGTGGCCCAAAGGCCTTTGTGAAAAGAACGTTGCCTGAATGTGACACATTGATGATAGATTTTATAATACTAAAGGACAAGAAAATGGCCATAATATAATTTACTCGAATTCGCATTTAATATTGGTATTTAATAAAATATTTATAAATAACAGGGCAGTAAATATATTTTCTGTTACCGTTTCCGCTTCATAAGTGAATCTAGTGAATCCCAATAGTGTAATAAACACTCTAGAAATGAAGTATATTAATGTTCACAGAGTAAAAAATTTTGACAGATTTATTTTCACACCATTTGATAAACAGCCGAATACTCAAACCTTGAACACTCACACCTGATTTACTTTATATTTTTAAACGTTTTATACATTATTTGTGAGACTTCAACCTTCAAAATCCGGCCCGAAATTAAGTAAACTTACCTATTGAAATTGTATAAATAGATTACTATTTTGTGATAACTTATTTGGCAGTTTTTTCATGAGGTTTGATTTTCAGTCAATTACTCAACAATTTAATAAATTAAATTTATTAATTAATACTCTCGTTATACACTATTATTAATTTATTGAAAAATCTGTACTCTTTGATTTGTTTTCATTCGATTTCTTTTAGCTTCAGCACACTGCGTGTCCAACCTACCTCTTGAATAATTTATATTTACTCCCAAGACATTCCCGCCAAATAAAGAAGATCGCTTCTCGACATCAAAACTATAGAATTCGCACTAGATATAAGGAAGAAGTGGGTGCATGGAGGGCACATTTAATAGTACTCTTTTCAAAATGAAAATTAAATAAATCTCGTATTTGTTTTTATGATTTTTCTTACCATAGATTATACTATAATTATCAAACATAATCTTTTATAAGTTAATAATTAAATTTCTTTGCTTCGAAAAGGGAGATCTTTATTGGAAGTTAGTATAATATAGAATCGAATTGGCAGTCATTCGCTATTAGACTATTTTTATTATTTTTTAAAAAAATAGACGTTTTATAATATGAAAGAATATATTTCACCCAAAACTCTATACTATAATAATAGTCGATCGATCTAATAATGATTCACACTCTAGTAAATACAAGTTAAGATCGTAAAATTTGTTTACATATAGCGTTAAAACAAGTTTTCATAAAATTTTGTGATGTGATTTTTTGGCAGCAAGCGTGCAATGTATTATTTAAATAATTCGAAAAGGTCTTGATAAATTATATATGCCTAACAGATCAAGGGTCACAAACAATATTAAATTTTCGTCCACGGCCCTCGCGTTCTTTACATTCAATTTATTATTACAGAAAAAAACGTATTCCAAGAAGAAGTTAATGGAATGTGAAACGTAAATTGAAAATCAATAAGTTAGTCTCGCAGAGTTTGCGAGAAATAAAGGACGGGGGATGACAGACCTGGGATATCTCTTACTGTCCCCCTCTCTGACATCTACAATAATTCAGTATTGAGTTGAAAATAGCAGAGATATTATTTAATCCTATTATAAAGGGGTATTAATAAAATAATGAAAGCGGAAAGAGATCTCGTTAATTACAGTTCTGAATTCGAGATTCGTTCAACGTTAAAGATTGTATGTCATCTAGGAAGAATAAATCTTTTCTTTTATTCATTTTGAATATAAGGCCAATTTGAAACTTAAGACCGATTAAAATCGGCATTTTTCAATATTTTTACAGTAAAATACTTAGGCAAAAATTCAAGATTTATCGTAGACAAAAATATTACCTTTACTTATATCCTTGTAAAAGTATGTTTTTTACCGCATCTGCTTCGAAAGTGGAGCATATGAATCTACACAGTGGAGTATATGGATATCTGCCGTGTGTAGTCAACTCTTCACAGATTATGTTTTGCTAGAATCTGTTGTTATACAATTCCTCAATCCAATAGGCATTCTATTATGGATTTTTGATGCTTTTTTAAAATCTTGCTGATATAGAAATAGAGTCATCATTCCCGGATTGCGAGCCAAGTGCGCTAGTCATAAAACTATTGGGGAAACTGTTAGAGTTAAACATAAACTCAAGAGTTGTTGTAATTTTTTATCGGGGGGTTTTAAAAAAAAAATATTATCTTAATTCATATCGTTGTAAATCACCTAATATTATTTAACCTCACCAAATGTAACCCAACCTAAAGATTTATTTAACCATGTTCTCTTATAAAAGTGGAAAAAAATTATCAAGTAGTGAAGTATATGGAGCTCTGAACAATAAATACATAATTAGATGGAAATAGTCTGTGTCAGTTGATGGCTTAACCCATTTAGTATATTGTATCATTAGATTCTTAAAAATCTCGCGACTGAGGGATTCAATCCCGCAACTTCCGGCCCTGAAGCGACATGGCAAACTCTTAACCACCGGAGAGGACCTCAGCCTATATTTATTTAAGAACGAACATAAGGCATTTGTTTTTAAATCATTTTCTATTGCGTATCTTGACCGTTTGTCGACAAGTGAACTTAATACAACTCTACAAAGTACGTGATCTAAAATTGAATTCATTTTTCATTTTGTAACCATTTTGACGCATCATCCTGACTGGAAGACACGTCTTTCTTGTGAAAACGGACGGCTACTTTCACATTCTATTTCTTTTAAATCAATGAAGCCAAATATTAAATGTGTAGATGAAAATACCATTTCAAGCTTTGTTACGTTCTATTATATCCGCTGAAAAACAGTTCTCATCACTATTGAGCCAAGAACATCTATGTGATTTTGCTTTAACTTTTAAAGTATTTATTAACATAGGTTATAAAGCAATGCAACAGTGAAACTCTGCTTTAGAAGGTGTGATATATACAGTTTTTAGTGATTTATTTGTAGTACGACGAAAAATAAATAAAAAGCATGTTGTATTTTTGTCTATTTTAATAGTATTTTTAAATTTTAATGTTGTATTTGAGAATCCCGTTAGAAGTGTACTAAGCATAATACAGATTTCTAGTGGTTACTATGTATTTCGGCCTTTGCTGATTAATTGAAAATTGAGGTTGTTACCTTCTTGGGCTACAATAGATCAGAGAGTTGTACTTTCTAAACTCCTATCTACTTATTATAAATCTAAGTCATAGCGTAACGCTCGATATTTGTGTCGGCACAATTCTTATGCTATTAATCGTTATAATATTAAACTATATAACAACTGGCAACTGTGTTATTTGGTTGCTAAGAAACACAACCAGGCCGCAATGCGGATTGAAGGAAACACATTTATTCATTTTATTTATGTGTTTATTTTATCAAGATTTTGTCGAAACGACTGAGAAAAATTGTGATTTTTGTTCATTTTATGAAGTATTGTAATTTCTAGAACATTTAAAGCTAGTTTTTTTATGTACGAGAAAGAATATCGTTTGCCAAAAACGTACTTCCTGGAAACAAAGCGTGTATAAAAACTCTACGGGTATTGTTTTTCACGTAGTTTGTAATAAACTGAAAATGTTTGTTTTTTTGTACACTTCCGTATTCATCATAAATTGTTTTCCATGCCTCTTACATATCTAATGCGTGTTTACAGTATTTTAGCTTAAAACTGTTTTGTTTTTAAACAAATTCCTTCAATGTAACCCATTATTTTACTCTATTTAATCAGCTCTAAATAAAAACCTTGATAAACCAGCACTTCTATCCTATTTTAAGGTGGTCATTTTTTAAAAGGAAAACAATATCGTTACATATAATCTACTCAGTTTATTTCGATTGCTGTTGATAGTTGATAAACACAATAACGTCTTTATATCAGTTATTGAATTACGGCTTTGGCACTGCCACTGAATACTTGTTTTATAAACTAGACTAGACTAGACAAAACACTTCACATTGATTTTTTGCTGGAGTATTCAAAATTTCTAAGAGTCTATGATAAGTATTGTCCATATCAGTGTTAGCCTTATTGACGCTGTTTACAAAACGGTGTTGACTGATTTAAAGGATCTATTATATCCGTTGGCAATTGTGTGATTCAAAATCGTTAGTAAATATAATATGTATATAATATATACGCATATCGATTTGTAACGCAGAAATATTGTTACAAACTTAAAATATTTTTACATGCGTCCAATTTCTGTAGAATTTCACAGACGTATCAGCGTATTAAATTGTTTTGTTCACTTTAAGAACTTAACTGTATTAAGCGCTTAGAAGCATTAGGTTTTAAATATATGGATAGAAAATTATAATTTATTTCAATTCTGTCTTATATTCAATTAATAAATGAGCACGTTTTTTTAGTGACTCCTAATGTGGTGATTGAAACTAAACTTGTAAATTCAGCCCACTTTACCGAACACTACATATTATTATACATTGATCATTTGTGATCACGATAAGTTTTCATATTATCCATTATTGTATTGGATATTTAAACATGTAGTAGATCTAAACGTTTTTTTTTTAAGCATATGTGATAAAATAAATATCTGTACCGGATATTTAAGCTAGTTTCAGCGATTCTGCATGACTTTTAACATAGCAGAAAACAACCTGATCTGTTAACTTTGAATTATTTATGAAGTTCAAAAAGCCTGGATCCAGCTTGTTTCTTCCGACCGGCCTCTTGAAAGACCGTTGAATACTATATTCAAAGTCTAATGCAGAGATAAGCAATGATGCTTGTCATAATGATGAAAATTGACTATCGGCTGATAGAGAATCTTGGAAGTATTACATCTTGGCAGTGGCGTAGCTACATATTCGGTGCCCTAGACCAAGTAAAATTGCTGCGCCTCCTAGAGTTTTTATTGTTTTAGCTCTCACGATAACTAGAGCAATTTTTCCAACTGCTTCTCGGTAGCTACGCCACTGTATGATGGCCATATGCTATATGTAAGTTACAAACATAGATGAAAAACATAAATACGGATATCGTGAAATTTATTCTACTTTTTATAATAATATGAGATGAAAATAAATAACAAAATTGAGTGAAATTTCCTAACAGTATTTTTATTTCTGAAAAATTGTTACTTTTAATGTTAAAGACGCTCGTTACAAACGAGGTTCGGTACGATGACATATAATGTGTCACAATGACTCGGAAGTTTTCCTTTTTTGGCGAGTAAAGTTGATATTTGCAAAGGTTACAAAAGCCTTCTGGAAAAACGGTTTAACATTTCCGAATGAACAGACTATACGCAACAATAAAGTGATACGATAGCAGCGTCAGAATGGACTATATATTGTAATATATAACGAGAGCAATCAGCGGTTTTCAAAACAAAGTTAATAAAATTTAAAAACAATAAAGTTACTCGGGTATATATCCTTTATTCGAAAACATATTGTGAATTCATTGATAATTGTTTAGGTTGAGTGCTTCATTAGCAATGGATCACTGGGAAACCTATCCAAATCTAAGATATTGTAGACGATTAGAAATAAAGCTAGTTGCTATTTTCTAAAGATAATAATATATTCAGCTTCACTTGTCGTCGCTTTGGGATTGGCTTGTCGAATAGATCAACCGTCAAATGTTCAGAAATGTCATTTAAATATATGTAGGTAAATATATGAAGATGTCTGAGAAATATTTTTAAAGCTTGTTGTAATATAAAAGGATAGAATTACAGTATACGAGCATGAAAATGTATAAAGTACCCAATCAAATGATTTTTTTTGTTTTTTTTTTTATAACACGCTTCATGGATATTCTACTAACCAATCCTAAAGTGACGTTGTATATGAAAAATTCCGTTCATTTTCTGTTAGGTTACGCTAATTATACTCCTTTGAATATATGGTCCATATTTAGTGCATTGCATGTTTTATTTGATTGTGAATAATTTAATGATTTTGACACAAGTCGCATTACGTTAAAAACTGATAATTCAAAAATATACATGCAATTCGAGTGTTTTAATAATTCACGATAAAAAATTTTATAGGCAAATAAAGTTATTAACAATTAATTTGTATTTATTTAATGATATAACATTTTGAGAACCACGAGGGTAAATTTTCGCATTCTGATATATGTAACTATAAAATATTTTGGCCTGCCGGATATATAGCCGCACAAACTTTTCCCCATGACCTTTAGCATATGCGGTAAACTGAAGGTTAGCGATAACCATATTTATAATATAATATCATTACATACGCTGGGTTTATAAGTAAACTATACAGAAACAAATTATGTCTTCTGAAATTGATAATCTGGACTTCACTACATCTGAAAGAATTACTTGGAGCTATCAAGTCTATCAAAATGTTGATTTTTTTTTTAAATATTTATGCATAAATAATTTTAAGCACGATAATTATCAAACTGTAAAAAGAATGTGACATTACAAAGTCCACGACTTGAAAAGCCGTAAATTGGAAGAATATAACGTGTCTTCCCGGTAGCTGAGAAGTTAGCGTGTGCTTTGCATCCGGGGAAGGCGAGTTCGATTCCCACATCTGCTAGATTTTTTTAAATTCGAAAATGCAGGACTGGATGCTCATTGTGTTGAGTAATTATCTGATATCCGATACTCATAAAAATAATCTGTCAAGACATATTTTCACAGTTTACAGATCCATATGCTCCACTTTCGATGGGAAAAAAAATAAACACTTATTGTTGTCTTACAGGTGTTGACAAATATGACCAAGAGCATGTTAACAATATCGATGGCAATCGTTGATAACTGTATCATGCATTTGTTAAATTGCTTAGTAAAACCAAAATACCTTATAAAAAGTAAGTATTGGTACATTGAAAAAATGAAATACACTTTAGAGTGAAGTAATTTTTATTTTTATTTAAAAAATGGATTTCCGATACATACTTTTTTGCAAGCTTTTTGCTCCTCCTGAACAATTTAACAGATGTATGCTAATAGTTCACAATTTATGGTCATCGATGTACCTATTTTATAAAACAGAAAATATCCATGTGTGTCTGTCCGTCACAGAAACTTTTCCCAAACCGTAAATAGTAACAACGTAAAATTTTTATGTGTTATTAAAATTCTAATTTTTAAGTCAACCATTGTATTTTCAACGCTGTACAATAAAAGAAAAGACTTATTTTCATATTGCACATAGCCATATACTCTACTTTCGGAACGCACATCATAAAGCTGTGACATTATAAAGAAAATATTAGTTTTCAGACATATATATCACTTAATACAATAAAGAATGATAATTTAATATAACTAAATGTTAAGTATCAATGTAATAAAAGAAATTCCGACATTTTCAGTACAATATGTGCCAGAATGGGTTGTTGCGGCAGATGTTAAAGCAATCATTTTCCTCTAAGAAGTCGTCAAACTATAAGCAGTCTGGCGATCGATTCAATAAATAAACCTCTTTCTTTAAATACTTAACAAAACATCTTTACTTCGGACTATTTCTAAGAAGCAATATTACAGTTGCTGGACTATAAATATCAACGAACAATAATTTAGAAAATAGGGAAAAAATACTCATTCCATAGATATTTTTCCGGGATTGGATAAGATATTGTATTATATTATATAAATAAAAGAAAATTTAACCAGATCTTTTAGGAAGATACAAATATTATATTTGGCTTGTCTCTTATACAAAAGTATTTTATTTCATCAATTATTTCAATATATTTTTAGATAAAGATAAATTTTTATCCACACGTTGAACCGTATCACAAACTAAAATTAACAACCTATAGACCCATATAAATATGAAACGACATAGTAAGTATGCCGTTATTGACGGGTGTATTATTATATTGAAATATAATTAAATTAACAAATATGTATGATAAATTAATAAATATATCATACCTTCTACAAGGTGACCCGAAAATCCGAACGTAACAAACGCGCACTGACAAACACGTGTTGTATAATATATATGTAAATCTTATAAAACGACACACTTTAATAGCATACAGAATTATAATATGTACAGTAACCTATAAGGAAACAGCTTGTTAAGTCGGTTCAACCATTATCAGACCGGTCAGCCATTGCGGCTTGGTTTCTACGAAAGACAATTTTTAAGTGCATAAAGAAAAATTCGAAATCTTACGCCGAGCAAAAAAGTCTCTTCTTAACATGAGGAGATATTAACAGGACTTAATTAATCAAAATAAGAATCATCCACATTCTCTCGTAGACGCCAGCCAAGGCATTGGGAAGCTGCTCTTGGGAAACTTCTGTCACTTTGGAGAGTGTCTCATGTTTGTTTCGCACAGTTTACCCCGCATAACGGATGTGAATATGTATGTAAAATAATATCTTACTAACCTTTGATCTTCCTTGTACATGTTTGCCTCCGTTGAGTTGCAACCACGCGTCCCACCTTCTCCTGTAAAGAGTGAGCGTGTTCCATTGATTGAGCATGACTTCTCCATCAGATCTGACCACTCCAGGTCCTGAGCCACAATCGAATCTGTAACAAAAAATAAAAGATGCATAAAAAATTTGAGTCAAATAAAATCAAAAGGAAACTGGCACATGTTTTGTGTAAAACATGTTTTTGGATATTTTCAAAATAGTAATTCGAATTAATTTTAATCATTTTATATAATGAAACATTTATTTCAATACTTGGCTGCATACAATCTTTTGGGTCTCTTGTTGTTCAACTGAATCGGTGATTTGTGAAGAGAGATTTTAACCTATCATCTTCAGTGCAGTAATTCCCAAACTAGTATCCTCATAAACCACTAATAACCGATGTGTGACGCATATAACATGATTGAAACAGCACAAATAATACAATACTAAGAAGATATTATCGACTGATCTAAGCTAAGTAAGGGGTAAGTGGCATTTTGGTGATTTTTAGTTATATACGGTGTTAGTTATACCAACATATTATCAACAGCCTGCCATAAAGGCGTTCTTCCTAGATAATCGGAAGACTTTCTAAGTTGGGTTTCAACATGACAATGTTTTCAGCTTAAAACAAAGAAAAACGTTTTTTAGAATTTAATTTTATTAAATATCGTGTTAAATATGTCGACAGTTTCGATACTAAAAGATAAACATTACGGGAGATGGTTGGAACTGGAGCAACCTTCAATTCAATGTGAAATGTCTGGTACCCAAAGCTGTGCAAGGTATAAACCAAATGCCGCCTATTTAATGCATGCACTCTATCAGTGCCATTTTACGGTTGAGAAACATGGCATTCAACAAAGGCCCGAAGCTACTTTGCCATAAGCTTTGAGAACAGATGCCAGTGGCGGATTCTGGGAATAAGGTGGTATGACCTCGTTCTTAATAAGGAGACAAAAGAATGGACCATGCAGCTAATTATCACTGGAAAAGTGAAGCTATGACGCTGGTCCTGGCCCGTCCACATAACGCGGATGCCTCAAGAGAATCTTAAAATTATTTGGGCCGTCCGGTTCTTGGCATCCTGTCTATAAATATACTATCTATATATTGTATTTGATGGAATTACGGGAGGCAAGTATACACGGAAATCATTTACGAAAATAGCTATGCGTTAGTTTATCACGTAACAATATTAAGAACACGAATATACTGGTTATTATTAAATGTTAGGTTAATAGTAAATGGTTAGGAGTATTTCGTTGTAGAAAAAAATTGATTCGTTTAATGTGTGTGAAAGGTTGTTAGGTTAAAAAAGTACTATTTTGTATTCACGAAGTTATCTTTATTAGGTATACAAGTATATTGAATTGACTTAAATGGAGTTAAAGGTATACGAATGTAGTGAAAAACAGTTCAACAGATAAAGTACCTTATGTTTAACTGGTTATATAAAATACAAACTCGGAAAATGTCAAATAAATTTAATACAAATACGACGCAAATTTTCCCAAGTAAGCGTGGCAATGCTTTTATAGAAGGACAACTTTAGCCATGAACAAAACGATAGATTCATCCCCGACAAAATAGTGCCTTATGCATCGCAGAGTTCTACTAAGCGCTTTTAAGGCTTTATCGCCGCTTAAACTGTTGTGGGTCGTAAAAAGTAATCGCCGCACGCGTCGCCTCGTGGAACTAGCGCCACGATGCTGCCGACGCCTGCGAGAACTTTTTAATTAAAGCCTGCGACGCCGCCAGGTGAAAGCCTTCGCGTATTGTGCAATTTACTTACTCCAGTGATGGATCACACTCAATCACTGTACAGAAGAATTGAAATAAATAACCTCTGTCTAGTGGAATAAACCGAAAGTTGTTTTAAATTAAAAATGTAATTTTTTCTAAGATAAAATGATACTAGAACTTAGATATTAACTTATTTTACTACACAAAATGTGTCTAATGTTCAATGTATTAAATATAAAGCAAAATTAATGCAAATTTTTAAATTCAATCTCCATTTTAGTCTTCAAAGCATTTTAATATGGAACTTACATGATACTATAATTAATGCCATGTCATTTTATAGTTTATGAATTAACTTGGTAACTTAGAAATGATATAAATACTTTGACATTGTTCTAAAAAAAGTTTTTTTGTTTTAAATTATTATAATTTTGTTATAATAAATTGTTAAACTACTAACTTAAATCTACCACAACTACTCATCGTATCTTTACAATCATTGTGCGTATTTTTTAAAAATATAAATCATATGGATCTACACATTATAAAAGCCTATTTTAACACTCGACTTACTATTCGTTGAGCTACAGTGATGGCTCATGAGTACCATGTAAAAAAACTACATATTAAATTCAAATTATGCAAAATTTGCCAGATCAATTATTGTAATCGGTTATAAAAATAATTAATTCATACATATAAAAAATCAAAAAATATAAAATAGGTGCAAGAAGCTCAGGTAATTATTCTTCAATGACTGATGCTTTGATAACCACTTTGAATACTCCTTCTCTACCCCTCTGAGACGTAATGGTGTCATCGATATGAGTGATAGGCGCTACCTTGGCACACATACCAACGTAGTTTAACACACAGATGTAGATACCAGTCCTATATTTAATAATAAATAATAATTTCTGTTGATATTGATCAATATTGCAACGAGATCATTAAAATCATAAAGGTTTTTATGGGGAGTGCATAAAGTAACGTAAAAAACATTGCAATCGGTATATATTGGAGAAATAGAATAAAATATAAATATTGGTCCCTCACTATCCATCAAAGGGCGATAAGAGTTCAAAGAATTATTCTAGCGAAATTTTTGCATTTAAGCAACTGTTATGCATTTAATTCTACATATTTGACTTCATATATAACTCTATGGTATATTATTTTGAATCATGGAGGCTCTGCAGTCTTAGCGAATATGGAATTAAAAACAACTTTTGAACCGTAAGTGTTTTATCACTGCTCTTATATCCTCATACAATAAATACTATATGTATACCTATAGAACACTCGCACCATGGAAACTTCTATTAATTTCTTTATAACCGGATACCATTAGTGAAGATTCTTTACGAAATGTTATTTCAGCACTATTTCTATGCCTTTGGACTTTTATTTACTTGCATTTATTTAAGCAAATGAAAATAGAAACAATTGTTTTAATTATTTCAAGTATTATACCGTAGTTAAAACTTTTAACACTATATTATGATATAAGCTTAGAATGCACTGTTTTTACTGTCTAAACGTATTAAAAGTAATTATTATTAAAAGTGATTTTATCATCCAATACAAGAGTAAGGAGAGTGTTAAAACGAATTATTTTGCTATTTGTTTTTGCGATTATTCTGTTATAAAAAAGGTTTTTAAATGATTTTATTCATAGAGCTGCTAACGAAAAACACACATTTAATAGATTTAAATAGCAAGGTTATATATTTTGAAATGCAGGTCTTAAATCTGAATGGAGTTGTAAACTTATCTTGTGACTTTTTTTCGATATACTTAAACAACTTTGAATAAGAAAAATAATACGAGACATACATATGACATGGTGCAACACGATGTTATTATGTAGTCATATTAAATTAAAAGTGGACTTATCAGATTTGCACACTAAGCCATCGACATTGGTTTTATTTTTTTTAAATCTCTAAAATTCGTGTCCTGATCATTTCAATATATGCTTAAAGTAGCAAAATGCAACGATGTCGTATATCTCCAACTCCATATGATCCACACAAAAAATCAACTGATAAAATACAGTATTTTTCTTGTAAGTAACGGACGTAAAATTATTTTCATAAGAATTCAAAATATAAACAATCATAGTACTAAATTTGTTCTATATGTAATATGAAGATAAAATATACACCACGGAAAATTGGAAAAAAATAATGAATTGTGTTTAATTTTCAAACAATTATTTTTTCAAAATTTGATTCATGAATATATATATATATTCTATAAATTTTGAAAAA
>JAGVSQ010004737.1:0-12833 GCA_022683975.1 Rhyacophila evoluta | reverse complement strand
TTTATATAAACTTTTTTTGAAATAAACTAACAAATATTTAAATATCTATATTTTTTTTTTGGTTATAGAATATTATATAATATATAATTTTACATAAAAATGCAAACGAAAGAATGGTTTTAAAAGGAAAACATCTAAAATCATAAAAGTATTCATATGAAATAAATTAAAACTTTTATATTTCTTACGATGTAAAAGTAAGTAAGTAAGATTAAAAAGTAAGCGTTCGTAAGTCTCAATTTATCCCACTTTTGTGCAATACCCCTCTGATTGTAACTAATTTTAAGTGTATCAATAGAAAAGGCTTTTTATTTGAGGTCAGATATAACGATTAAGTATGATATTCCCATCAATCTCTTTGGGAGATCACGTATAGAATGGTACGTGCTCCGAATTTACGTGTCAATATTTAATAACTCGCCAGTGCCCTTGTTTCAGTAGCTTTCCTAACATAGAGCTTAAAGCTACGACGTTCACCATAATGACACAAATAATAATCAACGTTACTTTGTTTTGGTATCCGATTTCACGAATATATTTCCATTTTTGATTTATTTCAGTACGTAAGTAGATTTGATAATGTATTAGTAAATTTTATTGACAATTCAATTCATATATGTTTTATATTTCAAACCTTGAAAATATGACACACTGAAATTTTATAGCATGCACAACATAAAATATTTATTTTTAAAACTCGTCACAACAAAAATTAATAGAAAAACTCAATAGAAAAATTATGGACACTTATTTATTGGTCTGTACCAATATAGCCAAATTTTAAATGTATTTCACCACATTTACGGAAAATTAGTCAGGTAAAAACTGATATTTTTTTGATGATATTTTGTTTATATAAAAGTTTCAATACACTAAAAAGCTAACCATTAAAAAATAACAAACTAACACAGACTCGATGGTGTCAATTATATGTTTTTGTATGAAAAAAATACGGTTATATTTTATACATCTATGACATATATTATTATTTTTTTTATAATAATATCCCCTTAATATTTTTTTCTTCGCACCCATATGGTCTGTTCTTTTATTCTGCCTCCGTCTAAATTTATAGATGATCAAAAAATATTCAGTCCTCATTTCGGAATGCCTTCTCTTTTATTTGTCCATTCATTGGTATAATTATTTATTCAATTGAAGACCCTTGAGCGCTCACAACCGATAAGACCTATGATCGCAATTATCATTTACGCTACTATACCCTTTTCACTTCTAAGAAATGGATATATACAAAAGAGAGCTTTTTTAAAAATAAAAATGGAGTGGAATAATAAAAAAATAATAAATTTATTACTAAGGGCTCTGCACAAATATAAACAGCAAAAAATTATTTATAATTTTCAACGAATATTTGTTTGCCCTTTGAATGATGAAAAAATACATGTTGTTATTTATGATAACGGCGTTAAATACAATACAAAGAACGATTTTTTTTTAGCTTTTTTTAAATGACTCGGGCAATAAATTTTTTTCAAACCTTTTTTTTCACCATTATTTTGAAATGTTTACATTTTACAAGACATTCTTTATTAATTGAATTGAATAAAAAAAATGCCAGTTGTACTTATCAGTTAATAGTGGTAATAAAAATAATAATAACAATTACAAATTATTAACTAAATCTGTTGCCAATTATTAAGATAAAATGTTATGTAAATATTTGCAGGTAATTTATAAATTAAGATTTGCCACGTTATTATGTTATTATTATATTAATTCCCGTACGAATATAAATAATAATAAACGCTCGTGTAAGGATTTATATTTTTTCTAAATCATTAAAATGTTTATCTCACTTTTCTTAAGCCATTATAAAACGTTCAAAATTATATTTCATGAAATTATTAAGAAAATAAATTTATTTTCAGATTAATTGTCTGACAACTAATTCTTAAGTAAAGCAACCTGTCAAGACATTTCTTCATGTGGCGAAGACTTTATACATATATAAATACTTCACCTTCGGAGTGAACATGCTCCACTTTGGAAGCGGACAAGAAATAAGATTTTTTTAATCAAAATATAAATACCTATTTTAAGCTTCATAATTAGTGGTGTTTTGATTAAATAATGTCGTTCTTTG
This sequence comes from Rhyacophila evoluta, assembly GCA_022683975.1. Taxonomy (NCBI): domain Eukaryota; kingdom Metazoa; phylum Arthropoda; class Insecta; order Trichoptera; family Rhyacophilidae; genus Rhyacophila; species Rhyacophila evoluta. The sequence continues at coordinate 10,729 of JAGVSQ010004737.1, read as the reverse complement.
AATGTTTTTAATACACAAGGAGTTTGTAATACGGAGTTTAGATATAAGTTTATATTTTGTGGATTTTTTTAGGTAGAAACCTGCAATGAAGTCTAAAAAAATCCTTGTATATTTTTTGTCTTGTATATTTTTTTTGAATTCTTCACCCAAGCGTTAAGCGAAAAATGTTACGCTTCACTCAAATTTCTTGAAATCGCCTGCCAAAGTGTCAGAAATGAAATCTACAAGAAATCGTGATCGCAGAGAAACAAGAATGTTCTACTCGGCACTTATGTAGGAGTGAAATGATGACAAAAAAGCATTAGATTCATGAAAAAAATAAACGCACAACAATGGTCTAAAATAACACGTTTAATTATCATGCTACTATATAGTGCGTCATTCGAACATCACTGAGGTAAATTTCCTTAATATGATATGAACAAAAAATTCACTCTATACAAAATGTGTCAAAATATAAAAAAAATAAACGTGCGTGTTTAAATATAATTATTTTTTTTTATCGATTATTTACATACTGTAGAAGTTTTTTAATAATAAAAATAAAAATCATTTTTTATTGCTAATAAAACAAGTTTTTTAATGAAATAATAACTATTTTAAAATAAATATTAGAACTTTTACAACACTATTATTCAGTCCACCCAGTAGCGTAGTTGGTAGCGTGCGTGCCTTGCAATCCGGGAACGCGGGTATGATTCCCCATCTGTCAGGTTTTCAAAAAAAATCCGAAAATGCAGAACTAGATACTTATTGAGTTGAATAATTGTCTGACAAACAATTCTCGTAAAAAAATTATCCGTCAAGATGTCTTCACATTGCGGAGATTTATATACTTCTCTTTCGGAGTGGATATTTTCAATCTGTGTAGATCTATATACTCCACGTTGGGAGCGAATATGATATATATTTAATAGTATTCGTCTCATCGTCACGCGTTGCCCAAGTTCCCAATATATTTTGATATAACATAAGCTTGACCAGTTAAATACTATTTTATTAGGTTTATAAGTAAACACAATAATTTCTACTCTGGCATCTATCAGCACATACAAAATCTCGAAGATCTTAAAGTAACATAATATTTTATATTTCAATTGATTAGTAACATAAATTACTTTGAGTCATTCTTCTAGTACAGGAAATGTAAAATTATTTATAAAAGAAAAATGCATATTAGAAATACTATAAACTCTACTGAAATTCTTCCTTATCCGTTATCTCAATGTGGTATTTTTTACAACTGCTTTTTTTGTTTCAAAAAAGTTGATTGTAAGCCATCTGCTTAATTAATTTGGCATCCAGTACTGCATCTTTCAATTCTTTGAGATCCAGCAGACGTGGGAGTCTAACTTCACGCTCTAAATCACGTTTGGTAATCACAAGGAGGAGGTAAATATTGTATATTTATTATTATATCAACTAATTAATGCATATGAAAGAGCTAAAGAATGTAGCAAAAGACTCAATGATACTTATAATAAACAATAGTAAAGTAGTTTTATTATAATAAAGCAAAACTATTTTCAATTTGACAATAAATAATTTTGAAAAAAAACAGTGTTTGTTAATAGTCAAATAGAACCTTGTCACTTTGTGATCACAAAAATCTAGAACACTTGAAAGTAAGAGCAGTTGTCATTTTGTTGAAAAACTAGATTTTTCTTTTACCGACAATCCGTATGGAGAGAAAGCACTCGGTCGCTTCCCATTGATGCGGGAATCTCTAAATGAGACATGGTATCATTCTCTTTCCATAATATTTGAGAGTTCCACGCTGAAGAAAATCGCTTTCCTTTGATAGTATCCAGATTGTTAGGGCTCTCCCATGCTTCCGTTATGGCGGGCTCGTTCGTCGGTAACGACCACACATGACTCGAATACCTTATAAAAGAAAACCATTGTTACGTCTTCCGTCTATTCAGTTATTCATTTTATGAAAATACCCATCGGTGATATGAAGGGAAAATCGATATGAAACACGACTAACATACGGATCTATAATAATATGTAAAAGCGGAAGTGGGGCTATATGTGTTCATTTTATTGGTTTGAATGCCTTTAGACATTTTATCGATAGTTTCAACGCAGACTGCTAAATTTTGATTATGAATATAAAATGTGTTAAAGAAAAAATACTTTTCACGAATAAAAATATTTAAGATTTATTTATAAAATAGAATATATAAAAAACTAGTAGAAAAGCTTATAATGAAAAACGAAAATTCTCTGTGCTAACTTTTGAACAAATAAATAATTTAAATAAACGAAATAAAAAAAGCTTAAGATGTCCATAAAAAAGTTTTGATTCTTGGGTCAATGCGCATATTCTACGAATTTTCCACTCTCAATATTCCATTTTGTTAAAAGCACACATTTCTTATAAACGCATTAAAAGATTCTAAAGGCAATGAACAGATTTTCTCTTAAGAAGTACCTAATATCTTGATCAACTCGTAAGTATTTTTCTTTTGAAGTCCTTTTGACTTCTCTTAATAATTTATTATTCTCCTTGAATCTCTAAAATTCAATATTTCTTGACGAGCAATAAATATATCACTTTTATCTTCAATATTTCGTTTCTTTGAGTACAGGTTTACTTATAACAAATCAGGATTATTTGGTAACTTAAACAAAAGGTTCTTACTTTAATCTATCGCTGATAATGACATTGATTGGCAAGGATTCAATTATTCTATTTGATAAAATTTTAAACTGCTATAGAAATTTTTGAATAATGATTTATATAAATTGACGTATCTTTTATAATATTTACAATTTATTATTATCCAACATATTTTTACAAAACAGAAAGTAGATGTTTGCGTATGTATGTCACAAGAGCTTCTCCCAATCAGTGAACAATAAAAGTGTAAAATGTTAATTGTATTTTAATTCCCAATAATTGGCTATAATAAGACAAAGCCTTCTCAGAAAAACAAATACAGGAGTCACACAAAAACATTTATTTTATGATTTTGGACTAAAGTATTTTTTTATTTTTTTATACTTTGATATACTCCAGACAAAGCCGGGTAGTGCAGCTGGTACTGTATAAATACATGATGATATTTTTACTTTATGGTCTTTTAGTAATAATATATCTGATTATTATCTTTTTATATATAATGGCTTAAAATGCAAAAATGTTAGTGTAATATACCAATATAACGAAAACGTAACTTGTCCATTAGTCTACCGATATTATTATTTTTTACATTTTATCAAATTGAATTATGCTGTTATCCCCAAACACAAGGCGTAAAATATTTACTCGACTCGGATTAAAAAATATGTCTCTCGTCGAGTGAAAGCTTTGATGATTCTATATCGACTCGCAAAAGCCAATAAAAAGCTTTTTTGTTTTATTAAACTAAGTCTGAAAAAGGTTTTTTCTCATTTGATATTACTTTTGACATAAATTCAAATGCCTCTTCATTTATAATAAAATCATTCGTGTGTTGCTAGAGTATTACAACAAATAACTTTTCCAAGGTTTTATTTATAGTGGCAAGCTAAGCGTATAATAGTAATTAAATAATTGCGTGATTACGAAAAAATGTGTGATTAAAAACCGCCGCTCGCTATTAATTAACTCTATAAAGTACTTATATTATATGTGAAAGGGGCTAACAAGTGTTGGTAAGTGCTTATCTTTTACAAACGTTATATTTAATTCAAACTGTGTTTTTTCCACGATAGTTAATTTAAAACCCAACATATAGGAATCAAGAGTCATATTAAAATGTATTTCTTTTTGTAAGTGTATTATAGTATGTTTAAAATTGACTGACGTGCAGAAATAAAAAAAAATACCATTGAGCTAACCGCACGGACTTTTTTATCAAAAATGCATTTCTTGGCAACATTTTTCGATTTTGTGGTGGATTGAATCAGTCAAACTTTCCTAAAATTACTAATGAAATATTATTTTTTCATAGTGAATAAAACTTTATTTGCTAAGATTGCCAGTATTTCATGAAGAACTATGCCTACAGACTAAGCGTCGTGGATTTTGTATAAAAACGAGCTTTTTAACGATTTCATTATTTTATCTTTTAAATACTCTGGTAATAAAAAATATTTTTGAACTTCTTGGATCAAAATTTTATTTCTTATTTTAACTGTTGATATCTGCCTATGAAAAAATGTCATAAAACTGCACCAGACTTGCCATTTTTAAGCACATAATCAAAGTCAACCATACTTTCGCTTCATGCATAATACTTTATTCATTCTTAAAGAATTCATATTTTTGACTGATGGTGCTTGATGGAAATTGATTTTAAATTCTAAATTATTTGAAACTGGTAAACTTCCATATGCTATCACATACCATTCTTAAAGGATTTAAATTAATCACTGATTAATTTTATTTATCCATTTATTATATCATGTAGCCAGAAAAAAGTTTGTATTCACTATGATGATTAGAGAAACGGAGAACGGGAAGTCAGTGGGTAATAAAGTAAACAATAGTACGTGATATTATTGATGCCACCAAAAGGCTGAAATGGCATTGGACTATAACTTGCTCAGCGAGTGGATAATCGGTGAACTAATACAGTAATTTTATGGTAGTACGAAACGTAAGTATCCATTAAACTTGTAAGCGTAATGAATTCTTTAAATCATATATACATAGTAAATACATATTCTAGTAGTATGAAGTACCTTAAGTTTCTTTAGAAAATTGCTTCATTTTATAAAATTCAATCGATGTTAAAAAGTTATATGTACTACTTGCTGTAACCTAATAAGATATATTAATATAACCTTCTAAACTTCTGGTTTCATAAATATTTATCATTATATTTCATAGATTCATAAATCTGTTTCCTTCTCAGAAATGTATACTGTATTATGGTTACATTTTAGTTTCATAAATATATCTCTGACAGTAACAATCACAATTATATTTTAATTGAAATAAAACAAAATTTAAACAAAATTTTTACTATATAGACATCATTCAATTGATACGTATTACTAGGTATGTACTAAGTCTTTATATAGCAGGTCTTGTTATTATATCATCCCTAAAACTACGGTAAAAATAGTTTCATTTGTATTATAATTAACAAATATATGTATTTTGTGTATAGTATGAAATGTTGTTAAATTTTGACTTCCTAAAAAAGTGATATGTTCAAGATGAAAAAAAAGCTCTTAATATTGGAGAAACCTATTCAAAATGTCGTTTACTATTGAAATAAAATATTAATTGCGTTATTATTGCAGGTGAAATCATTGAATTCTGAAGAATTTTTGATATAAAAATTACGAACGACGCTCCTGCAAATCAGTTTACGATGGGGTTGAACTTAATGAAAAGCACATTCTTCGAGAGAGCAGCTGCAGAAAAGTTATCGCGTGCCACACAACTTGAGAAAAAGTATGAAAGTTACAAGTATCATTATACTCATGTAATCGGTTTTATAAAGTTGCCTTCGCTGAATCGTTTATACCGCGAAATGCATTATGGTGCACATCACGTCTTATGGGTGAGTAAGACGTTCTACACCTGACTGCTTCGACTTGCAGTAGTTCTATATTCACTGCAGGTGCTCTGACGACAGCTAAAATATAAAAAACTTTTTAACAGTAATATACTTATATGTTCAAAGGTCGGTTCTTATAAAAATCAGTGATAACAAACGGTCGAACTGCTTATCACTCAATAAGATTTTTGCTATTATAATATGACAAAAACAGATATTAATATACATATTTGGTGAAACGATATCAAATTACAATTATTTATTTGAATTAAAATTTCAAACCATAGATACAACTCTATGTGATATGAAAAGCGAGCTTTTTGATCGCATAGAATTAATATGATAATATATTATATCATAGTTATCTGATAATTACTGTAAAGCATTTTATTTTATTTTTATATATTTAGTATTAACTACATTACCGCATTCACCGTTTTACCATTTTTATCGTTTCTGTTCCTCGGTCTCATGGAAACGAATAGATATATTCGAACAGGTTGTAGAAAATACTGCCGTTAGCTCTCGGAAAGATAAACAGTACTACAAGGCTATGGTATATTGTAAATATTATTGAATACGGACAATCATATAATTATATATTGTGAAAAATAATTTCGGAACAAAGTAAGCAAAATTATATGTTGTTTACAAAATGTTCTACATCACAAAAAATATAAAATTACAATTTCTTTTTTTAATAAATTAAAATTTAGTTTAATAAATATTGTCACCCAACGCTGTTGTTAAAAGCTTGTTATATTTGCTATAAAACTGTATCGTAAAAAATTGTATATTAATATTATACGGAGTCCAAATGGCATTAGAGCGTTTATTTCCAGCATAAAAACTGAAATTAAAAAATGTTAGCTTTTCAAAAACACTATTAATTTTATGATAGTATAAAATATAATTAAACACTTTCTATTTAACATTAAACAATATAATTATACTACAAGGCTTAGCTATTTTTATTCATCTTTGATATAAGTCGCCATGAAAGGCTCTATTGCATAATATGCATACGTTTCAGAGTCCAAAAGAAAGATGTTTGCATAGGTACGCTTTTGGCCGGTAGTCTACTCACGGAAACTTCAAAAAGCCGATCGCGTGTTTGAACACTCACGCTACGTAATATATTATTTTCTAAGAAGCTTGTTGTTCGCGGAAGAAAGGCGCAGCAAACTTTCGACGGCTTGTGAAATTTAATAAATACCTCCCACATATAGTCTGAAATAAATATGCAATTTCCAATACTATTCTTGCAAAGCATTCTAGATTTATTGGTATGTTAAAATTTATTTATGTTTTTTTTTTTATTATTTTAGCTAGTTTGTTATATGAGTGTACAGCCACACAAAGCCTAGGTTTACAGGAGAGCTGTATAAACGGAATGCATTTATTTGAATACATTTTATTATGAATATGGATCATTTGAAGTATTTATAATATAATATAAGGTATATGACATTTAATTATATTTTAAACACTCTAATATATTAAGTATCCAATATTTATAAAATAGTGGTAATACATTTTAAATTATAACGTGTAATAATATATTTTTAAAAATCATATGTTATTTATAAAAATACCGAAAAAACGTCTAGGATCTAAATAAAAATCTTTACATAAGTGTGTAGATTTGCAAAAAAAGACAAAAAAAGAAAAAAAGTCCATTTTATTATTCAGTATTAAAAAATTAAAGAGGTATTTACTTCATTAATCTTCCGTTATTCAACGTTTGTTTTTATTTTTATATTATTTTGAATACAAAAACGATCAAATTTTCCATGGAAAATATACAAAATAATAAAACGGAACATTGAATACTTACTGAAAATTTTCCCAACGTTATCATTTTCAGACTAATTTTGTATTAAAACGAGTATGTCTTTGAAGTTATAGCGATATAATATAATCACATTCAGAGGCAGACTAATCACAGATACGAAAACCGGTCAAGTGAAAGTATATTAACATGCCTGAAAGGTCAACCCTCAACAATCCTCAGTCCAGTACTCGAACACGAAGTATTAGGTTATCCAAGCTATCTTTTATCAGAGAATATGGTATTAATATTTGTAGTATACTTCTACATATATAAAAATATTGTATCCACAGGAAGTAATTAAAATTGTAGTTGTTTTGTTTTTTATTACAAACATTAAGCTGAGCAGCAAATAGATAAGTTTTATATTGAAAATATACTATTGTACATGACATAAAATATACATCTAAGGATTATATTTTTTAGTAACTCAAAGAATTATACTAATAGATAAAACTTAAGAAAATTAATATTAAAAAAAAATATATTATCGTCGTATGTTCTAACAAGCAGTGGAATACAAAAAATAGAAATTACAATAAAAAGAATATAAAAAAAAGTTTTTAAATTCTTGATAGAATTTTTTTAAATACTATCATTTTTATATTAATGGGAAATCGCAAGTTTTAAAAACATACAGTAAAAAATGTCTTCTATTAATTTCATTATTTTTTTTGTATCATTATTAAATGTTATTTTCATGAAAATTTTGTGAAAAGACAAATTTTTTGTATCATATTGAAAATCCATTACGTTTTATTAAAATTTTATAAGAGACACGAAGAATTTTTTTTATCACGTAATTACCTTCTACGTCATTTCCTTACATCTCTTAAAAGGAAAATAATTTTTTGCATGGCAAGTTCGAAGAATTTTTCTTACTAACTACCATTCCCATGAGTTTCATATTTTTGTCAGAGCTAACTTTGGCCTCGACTTTCTCCAGCATTTCCAACGAAAGAAAATCTTCCAACTTCTGAATATTATTTTGTTCCATTTTAAATAAGACTGGGAATAGAAGAGATATATCTTAAGATCAAATAGAGAAACAAGACTGCTATTTATATGCGTTTACTAAAAAGATAACCTGGTAAATATAATTGTGGATTTTATTCAAACACACATGAGACAACAGAAATACTTTTGACATGAATCTTTCTATTTGGATATTAAATATAGGGCCATTACTTTTAAATAAATTTTCTCTTAATAATCAAACAACTTCAACAGTTTTTGACAATTCAAATATTTGCTTTTATCAACTTAATTTATAACGTGTAATATAACTGGTTTATTGATATGATTTTCAAAACAATAAAATAAAATAAACGAAAAAAATTAGAGATTCGTCTGATAAGTTTAGAGAAACAAAACTCATAAGTTTATGAAACAAGTCTAACACATTTTTTAAAATAAATTCCAGACGTGTATCTTTATTGATATTGTTTAAGTAAACCATATAATTTTTTCGAAAGTAACCGAGCTAGTTATTCATGTAAATATTATTTAACATAGTGAAATTACATATATCATCAACATGGTTTTCGTTTTAATTTTCTTATGATTTAAAATCATTTTTTTTTATCATACTATATAATCTAATATACACTCAGTGTTTTATTTTAAGGAATAGTTTGTACTTTTAATATATTTTTGTCTATAAAACTGATAGTTGGCAGTATGTAGTAGACTTCAATGAATTATACATACGTTGATTTTCGACCAACTTTGCTAAAATGCTATTTCTGTATTCCCACTGAAACTTTTGTCCGAATTCAAACACAAAACCACGTTTTAACTCGCCTTTCAAAGTTGACCAGAGAACTATCCAGTGAACTGGATATTCAATGGAAGTTAATCTTTTTGTGTTTGCGACGGTGCAATGAATATTTAATTTTTTTTTTCTGAATGCACATTAACACAATCCTTAACAAAAATATAACAATCCAGGGAAAAAAGTAAAGATATATATTCAAATAAGCTTTATTTTCTTTTCAAATCGTATTTGACATACTAAAATCTATACAATCATCATTAATAAAAATCAAATAAATGTTCTAACAGGATTCCGCCTAAGAGGAAGTTTTGATAATTTTTGTCTTTGACTGCAATTTGGATTTTCTTTGAATTTGCTAGGAACAGCACTTTTGGCCAACATCAGTTATTATTACTATTAGCACGAATAATTTAAAAATCATATTACTACTATTACGTTGGTGATTTAAAAAAACGGTTGTGACATAAATATGGGAAACATATTTTATTTGTTGAACTTCAATACTATTTATTTAATTCAAAAAAAATAAAATAGTTTAACATTAGATTTTTACTTCTATACTCGTATATATGTATTATATAAACGATTTATTTTTCTATATTGATTTATTAGCCTATAACTTAAGCATTATTTATTACGTAATATTGTAAATATATTGTACGTTATTAAAAAAATGTATATCTAAAATACTGCGGTATACTTAATAAACATAGTAAATAACAACATTTAGACAGATTATAAATTCACAGAAACATTTATGTACATAATTGGTGAACTAAAAACCGCAAATTAAACTATTTCATAAATTACACTTAATTTTTATATTTGTGGTGTTAATCAAAATTTATCATAATTCCGTAGAGAAACAATAATATAATTACTGACCTAGCACAATAGCGCTGAAAATTTCATTGCATCTTTCATTTGAAAATTAATCGTTTTATACTACATGATTTATGAACAATTTAAAGCTACCGTTTTAACTACATCGGAAAATAAATCGTAACACCCCGTTTATATAAATTTTACACAGCTTTTGTTTTCATTAAAAACTGATTAAGTATAAGCTTTAGACAACACGATATTCAAATAGGCATTTTTATGCAACGCAGAACTTACAAAAAAATAGAATATTATTTTTTATGAAATTATTTTACATAACTTTTCGACTATTTATATTTTTTGAATTTCCAATAGTTTTCCAACTTTCCACCGCTTAATGTTGGTCTCAGGCATAATCGACAAATTAGACTGAAAATGTACGCCAAGGATACGCCCAATATGAACACGTTCTTCTTTTCGGATATTTTTACGTCAATCAATCATATTAAGCATCAACCAAATAACTAACAACCAATTCTTGGAATTTACGAATAAAATTTAAAAATTGCTGTAAAATCAATAATATTATTTTTTGATATAAATTTTTTTTTAATAATTATTGCTGTTGTTTGTTTTATTAATTTGTCAAGACGTCTTCACATTGCGGAGATCCATATACTCCTCTTTCGGAGATGATATCTTCACACTGTGTAGATCCATATGCTCTAAGTTGGGAGCGAACATGGTATAAAAAAAAAAAATACTGTTGTATGAAAGTGATGGTTTAGTATTGAAAAT
>JAGVSQ010004736.1:0-18831 GCA_022683975.1 Rhyacophila evoluta | reverse complement strand
TAACAGTGATCTCACATATGGAAGTTTACCAATTTTAAATAATTTAGAATTTAATAATTAGTAGACAGACATGTTTGCATATAATATAATTGTACTAAGCCTTAATACGCAACTTTATCTAGGATAGATTAAAATTCGTTCTTCATTCAAATTTATATTATTCATCATGTTATTAAAAGTTTATTTCAATATCTGGCTACATATAATATGTTTAGTAACTTGTTGATGACTTGGTGATATGATTTAAAATTGAAAGTAATATGGTTGATCTAGAAATAATAACCATAATGATATTTGAAAATTTTACGATGCTACGTTTTATCGTTTGGGAGGAGTTCTTATGACAGACACACAGAGACAAGTGTATTTTGTTTTTTAATATAGATATAAAATTAAATAGTATGTGTAACTAAGTGGGCATTTCTGATCCATTATTGGAAAACGATTATTTCGTATACATTTATAAATATTTAATCGACGTCCAGTAACGATGCCAATGACACGAATCGCGATGTGTCCGATAGATTTCAATGTAGGAGTGTAGACGAAAGTTTTTAAGGCTAGGTTTCCAGAACTGAAACAAAGAAAATTCGTTGTTCTGTACGTGGAAGCCGAACTAATGAATCAATCATATCTGTCCCTCAATGATTGATATTGGACATTTTGACTGATATAAGAAAGTAATGTTATATACATCCATATAATAATCGGACAAAAATCGCCTATAATGAACAATTGATAATATATTCGAAATAGAAACTTCCAGAATATTTTGTTTTCACAATGTCCGCTTTAAATGTGGAGCAAATTTATTTACACAGTGCGAAGATTTCCGCACCAAAAGTATATGGATCTCCATAATGTGAAAATATGTCTTATCACAATAGTTTTCGCGAATATTAGTTCTCAGCATTACTGTGTACATTTTTTAACTGAGAAGTTATACCTGTAATTCCCGGATTTGAAGCGCGCATATTATCCTCCCAGTTATCGGATAGACCGCATTAGGTCATATATATATACATATTCCAAGAACTTAAATAATGTATTTATATTTTAATCAAATCTCCCATTGAATATACTATAGGTATATAAATCGCTTTCTTGTAAAGACCTATCTAGACATTTTACTTTTCACAAACTTGGTATCTACATCTGTGCCCTTTTGTAGATTTATCCAACTACGGGACTTATACAAGCGACCTCCGATAGCAAGAAATTCACAAATTCTCACGCTTTCCACCTCCACCATCAAGGAAGTTTATACCAAGAAATATCATCAATTATTCATAATATAAATTTTAAATCAACGAAGAGGTTTCAGTGTCAGCAATTAATGTATAACTAAAGAGTAAAATATTTATTCAAAAACTCCTTTTGTGCATATTTTTTAGTAAATGATTCATCGTTTCGCACAGGCTTGATATTGAATGTATTATGTACCCAAAGCCATGTGCCCGACAGAAAGCCTTTCTGTCTGACCTCAAGTCAAATAATAGTTACTTCTGAACGCAAAAAGCCTTCGGAGGACATTTTTTATTTATATTCAACAAAAAGAACATTATGAGATGATTATACGAAAGCGATTTAAACATCAAAGGCATTAAAATTTATTTCGTTTCCATACATAGATTTCGTGTTTTGTTCGCAGAGCTGTGATGTACACAATAGAGTGACCATGTATTTTTTTACTCGATCATATATAATTAAAGCTGTTCCAATTGAACTGAAATTTATATTTAGCATTTTACCAAAATGTCAAACGCTTCGATACTTATTACTTTTTAGCCTTGTCCGCTTCATATCAAGTGGAGCATTTGGATATTTATATTCTTGGTAAAATAAATTCTGATAACATTGGATTTTTCAATGAATTTCAGCATTTTCACAATACACTGTGTGTTAACATCAAATTCTTTATATTATCATAGCACACCAGGATACTACACCCGGTAAAATGTTTAATAATTCTTCTTAGTTCTTATACCATGTTCGCTCCCGAAGTGTAGCATATGGATCTACACAGTGTGAAGATATCCACTGCAAAAATAGATTATATGGATCTTCACAACGTTGAGACGTCTTGACAGATTATTTTCATGAGAATTGTGTGTCAGACAGTTGCTCAACAAGCACAATATATTAATTATGTACGGTACATCGTATTGTGTGTATTTAGTACATTTTCTTAGTACATCTCCACAGCCATATGTAACTAATCTTTACAATATGTTTCATTTAAACTAGTCTACAGTTAGTCGTTTAACAGATTGCGTTGTATGCTTTGTATTTAATTTTTATTTTATTGGACAATTAATAGTCTAAGCCTGCGATTTCTGCTTCCAAGCGATTCACAACTGTGCAATCTTGAAAATATGGCAAGCGACAATAAAATTATATTAGAATCTAAACAACATAAAGTTGTGCAGCGCTGTATTAGATTAAAATTAAACCTCTTCTCGTGAACTAACTACATAAATAATGAAAATATTAACAAATTTATTTTCACATATAAAGCTATTGTTGTCAACCACAACTCGTTGCCAAAAATATAATTGGCCGAAAGTGATATGTGTCCTCTTTTTCATGTTAATATAATACAAAAATCGTTCACCTATATTGTTCTAGTTTATGTACTACAGCCGGGAATGAGGCTGATATTTAAAATTATTTATTTTTGTATTAATTAATTACATTTAAGGTTTTATTAAATATATTAGAATTAGTCGTGTTTTAGAATTGATTTAAAACACCCTCAAATTGATAAATCAACGAGCAATTATATTCATGATGTTGGTCACCGCAGTATTTGTAATGCGAGGTTTACAAAATGCATACGAGCAATGAGTTTTGTCTTTTAAAAATATGTCAAGATCATATGCAACTTACGTGTAAACACTTTAAGTGTTCGATTGAATATGAAAAAATGCGCTTAAAAATTAATAAACATTTAATTCAAATTCAAGAATATGTAAAATATTTAATTGATTAATTCGTGTCGACCAAATTATGCTTAATGCTAAAATGTATACTACGCATTGGCCTAAAATTATAAATACATTATTTATTTTCATTGAAGTATTTTATTAATGGATTCATGTATTTTTTAAGATTTTTTAATAATATTTCATTCAATTCTTCTTTACGATGTCCCAAGATACAAACTTATTCTCTGATGAACTTTCTCGAGCTAATTTTTTTCTTCCCAAACTGGTGGTGACAAGAAACCGTAAATTTCACATTCGTCTTTCAGCCTATACAAATTTGTTATAATATCTCTTGCCGTTGCCATTGTCTCTGTATCGTTCAAAATTTCTCTCCGGTAGCGTAGTTGGTGGCGTGCGCACCTAGCGATCTGAAGAATGCAGTTTCCATTCCCCATCTGTCAGATTTTCAAAATCTATAAATGCAGGAATGGATGCCTATTGGGTTAAGCAATTGTCTGACAAACAATTCTCGTGAAAAATAATCTGTCAAGACGTCTTCACATTCCGGAGATCCGCTTTCTGAGTGGATATCTTCACACTGTGTAGATCCACATGCTCCATTTTGGGAGCGAGCATGGTATATAGCACAAATAGATCCTAACCGTTAATTTATTCAGCTGTGTTGAGACCCTGCATTTCAATGAATTCACCAACACCGGGTCACCATACTCAATACTTGTATTGATTGATTTTTTAAATTTATCTTTAGCTCCTTGTTACATTAAGAGGCATGCAGTAACGTGGCCACTAAATGTTTTTGGACCAACTGAACCCTGATTGTGTCTTTATTCGACTGGCGGAATCCCAACGCCCTACAAGACCGTCGTATACTAAACTCATGATGTATTCGGTAGAATGAAGATAAGCCGGAATGGCAGGATGTTAAACGATTCGCCATGAGGCGGTCATATGCTTCACCCAGAGAGCGGATATGGTAGAAATGGAGAATTTTCTTTATCATGAACATATTGAATATTTCATGAACAAAATGACAGTAACAATGAAAAGCCATTTGAAATAATAAACCTGCATTCTATTTACAATATTTTAAAAAAACCGTATAATATGTATACATATTTTACAATATGCACGAGGTATTAAAAATCTTACAAAATAAATAATGTACGTAGCCATTACAATGTAATTTAATTTGTTTCATTTAAGGCTTGGAGGTGTTTATTCAATTCTGAATTATTCATGACAGTGTAAATAAGGTGGCATATATTTGTAATACCTGTTTCTCATTGAAGCAATATCCTTTATCGTTTTCGTGTGGGATGATTCTTAAAGAATTGCAGGCCTACCAATAAAAAAGTTTTATTTTTTACGTCGCGTCATACTTTTTCAAGGATATCAGTACGCACATACTATTAACCTAAATTTACTTATTAATCCTATTTAGCTATTGAATTGGTGGTAATGTGCTTACAATAAATACATAAACAGCAATATATTGTATGACAAATATAGTACGACATTCATAAATAATAATTTAAATACTAAAATTTCTCCACATCTTTTTTATCAACAAAAACCAACTCTCTACAACTTTATTTCGTGTGTTTTTTTCCAATCATATTAAAATAATCACATATTGGATAAGGACGTGTAAAAACTGGATTCTGGATTGTCGAATTCATATTGACGTAAATACGTTGTTGTATTGAAGGAATTCGGAACTACAAAAATCAATACGCATTGTTAAACGCAAAAATCTATTGTTATTAAAATAGTCTACTTACCTAACATCGAGTTGATTGTCTCCGGCGACGAGTGCTCAACACTTCACTTTATTACAGTCATGGTTTAAAACTATATTTTCAATAAAACAGTCTATTAATCAATATTCACATAACCAATATGTCACAAAACTACCTTATGTTAGACTCAATTTGAATTCATTTGTTTTTTTATATAATGCGAACTAACCAGATTTTTTTTAAATTAGAAAGTACGAAAAAATTAAATTGCAATCCAGGGGGTGGGTTAGACGTATGGTATACTACAAATTGATAAAACAAAATTTATCTAACCTCACTCCCACTCGGGTGTAATAAATTTATTTATTTTTTTATTAATCTGAAGTCATAAAATTTTACATTGTAAGTTATTTTTAAAATACGTAAGATAATAATCCAGAAGCGAGGAAATAGATCAAAATAGATAATGAAAAATCAAATTATAAATTATCAAATATTTCCAAAAAATAAAAACACAATTAATATATATATATTTATGCTACTATTAAGTATATTAACCAGACGGTAAATAGCACCGATAAACACTACATCCATCCTACGATGGAAGATATTGGAGACCGATTAATTTGCCCATTGCTCAACGTATTGGCATCACTACTGGCGGATTCTGCACATTAGGAAAATTATAAATGATATTCTCGATTTCTCAAGAAGGGTTCACATAATATGGAAGCTTTATTCATACTAAATATGTATTAAAAAGGCGTTGCCCAATACATTTAGTATATTTTTTATTTTGATCTAGACTATTAATAAAGTCGATATTCGAATTTGTATTAGAAATAATATTGTAAATAATGTAATGTATTATACTATTTCGTATTAACTATTAACTCTTTACATTAGAACATTTAAACAATATTGTGAGAATTGACAGTCCCAAATTAAAGAGAATTTGATAGCCTATTTAGGCAGAAAAAATACGAATATTAGCTTTAAACTGTATTATTAAACCTTTAAATGACAAAAATCAACGTGTCTTAAAAATTGATAATATTATAAGTATATTGATTACTTGATTTCAATAAATTGATCAAAATTATCGACATATTTGTAGACGCGACATGAAGATACGAAAAAGTAAAACTCGTTTAATAAGACTTTCATTATCAGACAAATATCAACCAATTTTTAGCTTTGGAGCAATATAAATTGAACACTTTTAATCGATAATTTTTATTTATAACTGCGATAAAAGCAGCCATTGATATAAATATAATACATTTATGGTTAACTTATTAATTCTGGTCTTATTTTGAATTTCATATATCCTATAAATCGACGTTTAAGCGTGTTATAATTATCTACATATATAATTTAAAAAACGTTGCTGTTTTAGCACATTTTTCGTGTGATTTTATTACCGTAAAGAATGCTTCCCACCGCTCTTTGAAAGCATTCGATATGTACTGAAGGGAAAATTCATGTTATTATTTTTATACAGGGTAGTTTTACATAACAAGTACTACCCTGTCGACGCTATAGTTCAGGGGTTGACATTACACACTCCACTTCTATTGATGATATGTTGGCGACACAAATATCGTATTAGGTTTTGAGGTCAGTTTTTTAACCAGTAATATACATATGTAAGGCCAAAGTCGTTTAGTTGATGTCTAAATCGTGAAATTTTTATATCAAATAATTGGTTTTGTAAGGTTGGTTAATGATAGGTTCTTATAAAATGATTTAAATTATGTTTGAGACCGACCGCAAGCGTGAAATAGGCTTGAACTAGTCAAGAATTCGTTCCATTTATAATGTTATAATTTTTCTTCATAATTCTTAGTTCTTTTTACCGAAAAAGTATAAAGTTTGGAACGCTCAGTATGAAAATAACTACAGATTATAGTTAAAAAACGTTGTAGTAATTGGTCAACATTCATTCGAAAGTGGCGAAGCTACATATTCAGGGCCCTGGAGCGACTAAAATTGTGACGTCCCCTACTGTTTCTCGTTTTGCTAAAATTTTATACTTCCTTCGATAAAATGTGGTTTCTCGTTTTTTTATTTTTCACGCTACCTCAATTTTTTTACTTCCTACCACTTGCGACCCCCCCCCCCCCCGGTCATTCGTGCGCCTGAAGCAGCTCGCTCCAATTGCTCCTCGGTAGCTACGCCACTGGCACATCCAATATCGTATTTTTTGGATTTTTAAATCGTACAGCCTTGAAAAATCGACCTCGCAACCATTTTCTCCAAAAACTCGGTCAGCGTGGAGACATAATTACTATCAATGATTTGAACATTGACAAAAATATACATATGGTTTTTCTTACAGTGGTGACTTTCAAATGAACGAAATATGTCGTCTCTTAACGGACAATTCATTCGACATTGGACAAACGTTGTAATCTTGATTTTTCTATGTGCTATGGATGACTCAAGATAGTCTTGATATAGTTTTCCTCTTCTTCAAGCAATTCCGTTTTCTTATAATGCAGCTGAATACCATATTTTATTTGGTGGACTGATGTTTATATGATGTGAAATGGTGTAAAAAGATTACATAACTAGATATAACTATTATTGTCGCCCATACAATCATATTTTGCACTCGAAAAGCGGGCCTCGACAAAGAAAAATATCTATATCTTATGTATTGTGTATTTTAAATTTGTCTACTGTTGATATTTGATGGAAAACTATTGTATTTCAACAACCACATTTTTTTTTTGTAGCTTTTACATATATTTTGATATATTAAAACATTTTTAATACATGAAACATGGGACTTCTCGTAATGTAGAAATTAGTACTAGTAGTAATATCATAGATGTTAGCGTGCGTGCCTCGCGATCCGAGGAATGAGAGTTCGATTCCCTCATGTCGGATTTTTAAAATAAATCCTATATCCTAGCTGGATTGAGCAATTGTCCGACACATAGTTTTCGTGAAAAATAATCAGTCTATACATTTCTTCACATTGCAGATATCCGTATACTCCACTTCCGGAGTGGACAATCTTTACACTGTGTATATCCATGTGGTCCATTTTAGTAACGGACATGGTATATATAAAAAGTTGTAGTTGTAATAGATACAACTGTTACAGTAGTTGCACTGCCAATTTAACAGGCCCTGTTTTCAAATTACATAACTTTCTCTATCAACGCGGCCCTAGTAATGGGAAAATTATCACGGCATAGTTTTCCATTATGTCTGTATGGCATACCTGTATAATTATTTTGACGGCAACACCAGTTCTATTGTACCGTTTCCGCTTTTCACTAATATTGTCGGAATTTTTCAATGGGAAGCTTTAGTCGTTTAGTACCTGGAACGACCTCCTATTCGACCTCAAAGAGAATATAAAATTTTATTACACGTGTCATCGAACCTTTTCGTTGTCAAATAACTCTTTTGTAATTTTGTATCCCTCTAAACGTCAATACGAAATGTCAACGCTTGGCATATCATAGACAGAATGATCATTTTTTATTTGAGTATTTCAAATTTCGAATAAAAAAAAACTTTTATTTTCATATTACACATGTGAGCGGCTGTCAATTTGCTTAATTATGTAGCCAGTCCTTAAAAATACCAATATTATTCAAATAGTTATTTTTTAAATTTGTTTAGTACTACAACTACACGATGTCGTTGAAAAGCTTATTCTGGGTTGTCAATAACATCCAAATGAAAAACATTTTGTTAGAATATAACGTCAACATTTAATTGATTGTAATTACATTAGTCAAATAAAATAAAGTGTATTTATTTATTGTTAATACATTATAGTGTTATTAATATGTATATATTTTTTTAAATATATTTGTTTATAAACGACAATCTTACGCGGCGGTAAAATTATTGTGAAATTCGATTTTTTTTTTGTGTCTAAACTGAGAATAAAAATGATTCAAATGTATTATGAACAGCTGCGTGAAATACATGATATATTAAGTGAATATTGATTAGGCTGTTACTATTCGAAGCGATTTGTCATTCATAAATGTTGTACGACATTTCCAGGTAAAGATTATTTAAAATGTACCAGTAAAAATCAAATAAATTGCCATGTTGGGAGGATAATATGTATACAATATGTAAAAACTACATTGTACTTTATTTATACCGTTGGCATTATATTTGGTTTTAGGTTATGCAAAATCGCCACATTCAAATGTTTCTCCACCTTCCTATCGGTCCTGCGTCGCTGTGACCAACATATTTCTTGATGGTTTGGTTGAAGGGATTTGAACAATTATTACATTTATTTATATGTAAAATTATAATTGAGAAAAGTTAATAATAAATTTCTACATCGCGGGTTTTGTCTTTCCCTATCTTCTAACCAAGTGTTCGTGATATAGCAGTATGACATTTTTTCAATAGTCCTATTTTGATTATATTATAAATAATTTATACGAAAGTTGACGGGTTAACGAATTGGTTCTCAACCTTATTTGTGCCATGCTCCACTTCAACGCTTGAAATATCTTTATGTCCCCTAGCATAATAATTGTATAGCATGAAAACAAATTATGAAAAAAATCATGGCCGCTGAAAATTAAAACTGCACCAAGTATTGATGATTTGCGTATCACCCCGCAAAACATTCATATTGAACCCCCGTGGATTTTTTATAATTTGTTTTCATAGTAATATGGCCGCTCATGTTGAGAAACACTGCGCTAAAGTAATATAATTCTAGTTGTACATACTGGAAGATATCGAAACGTTCATACATTTAGCAAACAAAAGATGCAAAAAATTCGATCCTGCCAGGATTCGAACCTGGAATCTTCTGATCCGTAGTCAGACGCGTTATCCGTTGCGCCACAGGACCATGCACCTACGTGGCAAAATTACAGTATAAGTAAAATATTTATCAATTTTTCTAGTGACATCTATTACAAAACTATTAAAGTTTTTTTCTAAAATTCTTTTTGTATGCTTAACTTTCTCAAAAAAATATTTTGTCAATGCATATATTTCAAAGATGTCGTTGCAAAATGAATAAATTTTAATTTTTAATAGTTTAACAAACGAAGAATGCGATAATTATTAATGCTTTTATAAATTTTATTTAATAAAACTGACTTAAGTAGTTCCTATCACAAATTGTATTGATTTCTTTACACACATAATGTAAAGAATAATAATTTTAAAAAGCTTATAAAATAGAATTAATTTCCTTATTACAAATATTATTTTTCCCATATTAGTTTATTAGTTTATTATATTTCCTATATCTTTATTCACTAATTTTTAAGTATGTATTATTAAAATATATTATCATAAGACATAATATCGACATACGAAAATATATGCTACGGTAAATATATTATATTTATTCTCACTACATTTGCATATGACAAATGTTTAATTGATAATTTAGGGTAACAATAAATATGTAATTAATTTTAGTAAAGTTGAATCAGAATGTTAAAACGAAAGCATTTGCTACAAAAATTGATTAGTTCTATTTTTTAATCAGTTTCTATTCTTTGGTGGCTTGGTTTTTTATTACGTAATAAATATTTTATAATAAATTATTGTTAAACTAAATTATTTTGCAGCAGCATAATATCCACTATAGTTATAATTTTTTTGTGTTTATTTATTATGTTAGAGATTATAAATACCACATTTTTCTGTATTAAAAATCATAAAAATCAATAGTGTCGAATAAAAATATTTGATTATAAAAAATTCTATTTGGGAATAATGATTGTTCGCTGTGGTAACCCCGAACAGCTGTTTTCCTTGAAGTCGCCCAGCAGCAGTGCGTGTTGCTGATCTACCGTTCTGTTTATTTTATTCATTCGCCATCGTTCGACGCGTTTAGGCAGAATTAGATCACGAGTTTTAAGCGCAGATTACTGTTTTCTTTGTCCTAATCCTTACAGTATTGGCTTTTAAAAGTGTGTGATTTAAAATACGACGTCGCGTTTCCTAGCGTTCGTCAAGCGCTGGCGTTATGTTTGCTACTTCAAAATAGAAAATCGAGCATTGTGATTCTCAGTGTAGAAAGGGAATTCATATTGTGTGTGAAAGTGTTTGTGGTACGGCAATAGATTGCGGTGAAAACTCTACCGTGTGGGTTAGTACCGTGGTAAAAAACAGATACAAATATCACATAACAATGTCTAGTTCAGCCCTTGCCCCGTCCAGCTCTGCCCTCAGGGCCCTAGCCTTGGAGTACAAGAGTCTGCAAGAAGAGCCAGTCGAAGGTTTCAGAGTTAAATTGGTCGGAGAAGAGAACCTATCCGAGTGGGAAGTAGCAATATTTGGACCCCCTGATACGTTATATCAAGGAGGATATTTTAAGGTAAATAAAAGAGTATTTAAATATTATTGTTTACATAACCTTTACTGTTTGACGTTTTTGTGTGACGTACAACTCTTATTTTGACTACATTTCATGTCGTTTGAATATTTTAAAGACACGTTGTCACGTCAGTAAATCAATTTTATTCGATAACTTTGCCATGGTCGAATATTGGTTTGAAAACACAAAGGTTTTTTATTTAACTTTTTATTACGTGTTATATTTTCCTTGAAATCAATTCCAATCTGGGTTAATGTATTGTTATAATAACTATTATATCTATGTTCGCGTGATGCAATTGTTTTCTATGATGTTCTATTCTCAATAATTTTGTTAGCAGTTCGTGGTAAAATTTCAAAAAAAAACTCGTGATTCATAAATAAACGGACATTTTTTTATTATTGGCAACATATTTAAAACATAAATTTTATTGACCTAATCTTTCAAAGCTACTTTTTCATTAGTCTATCTGTACCCCAGTGGTCGGCAAACTCTTGGGCCAAAAGAGCTAAATATGAGTAATACAACATTTTAGAATTATTTCGAGAGCGACAGAACATACTGATTTCTTGTTTTTTAGGTCTCGCGCATAATTATTGCGGATACTCATTTAAAAATATAAAATTGTTTATCAAGTCCTGACAAATGATAGACGGAGAAATAACTTATTATTATACCGCTACAATTTTCTTTATTTCTGTTTTCATTCTGTGATTATATGTTGTATTATGAACTGATACTCTATAAATACATTATCAAATATTTAATGATTCCAGTCATATAACCTGATATTTATTGATTGCAATTCATTTTTAACTCGCGGCTATTTTTTTGTAATATCTACACTCGTCTTTAGATATTATATCTTCACGATGTACTTATCTATAAGAACGATTTATGTATTTATACATATTCTTTGTTCCTTGAAAAACTCGTTGGGAAAATTGCTTTTTATTCCATCGTTAGGTATGTAATATACACACCCGCATCTCGTGGCTAACGCGAAACGCTCCCTAAAGTACCAGTAGTTTTTGAGGAGTAACTTTCTAATATCTTGATAAGCATGCACTAGAGTCTGCGTGATTTCTATTCGTACAATCGGGCTCATAATTAAAAAAAAAATAGTTATCTGTATTTTGTAAAAACGGTGTAAAGGTATTTTTTTTGTAGCGCATTAAAAATTTCGTGTAAACATTTTACAATGTTGTAACATTACAAATTATAAATTCAATACATTTACGACACGATATAAATATGATTACAATATAAATATTAAATATATCAAAAGAGAACGCATACAAAATGAAGGCAATATTGTAAAAATATAAGAAAGAATTTGATATTACATTATGTTCTCTATAAATAGTCCATACATATTGACGTATTGAAGTCGTATTCCTCGAAGACTCTCGGTAATTCCTTGAAGGGAGGTTTACGTGAATGAAAGGGTGTAAAGACGTGGTAGGTGGGAGGATGGTGGTGGCGAAAGTCATTGGATCACGAGAGTTGCTATGTACTCAATATTTCGACGAGTTGACTGCATGGAAATTTCAAATAGTGCTCATTTTATAATACAACATTACTATTTTGGCCTATCTCAGTGTAAACTTTCGCTCATTCATACATCACCTATCCAGTTAAGGGCTTGTTCAGATACGATAGATTCGCGCATTTATGACCGCGTGGAAATCGAAGTTGTTCAGACAAGGCGGTTGGTTACAAAAAAGTCGAAGAGACAATGCGTTTTCATTCATTCATTTTTTCTAATGCATCTTTTTCAAATATCTCCACCGACTCCTGCCGAGCTCGGTTCTTTGCAGTTTTATTGGAATAATCCGTATATTGAATATCCTGGATCGCTGGTGTTTGATCAATGATCCATTATTCCACTCTGAAACGAGTAGGTTCCGCTAAGCAACTGAACACTTTCTAGGCATGCCATGGTAATAGGTCCGTGCGTATTAATTTCTTTAGAATTAGATCTCCCAATGTAAAAATTGATGTTTAAAAACTAAAAATGCAAGAATGGATGTCCATTAGGTTGAGCAATTGCCTGACAAATAATTCTCGTGAAAAATAATATGTCGAGGCATGTCTTCATATTGCGGATATTCATATGCTCCACTTGGGAGCGAACATGTAATAAAATACGCGCGGATCCGCCGTGTCTAAACATGCCCTGATAGTTTGAAGGATCATTTTTTAGCTCTAAAAAAATTGCGAAATCTTATGGCGAGCGAGGTCTCGTCTAAACAAGGCTAAATATCAAAAAGACATAATTAGTTGGAATAGAAATCAAGCAAATTCTAGTGCACACTAACCAAGGTCTTGGGAAGCTGCTCCTGGGACACTTTCGGCAATTTGAAGAACGCCTCACATTCGTTACGCCACGATGTGCGTCCGCATAACGGGAGACGTGGTGGATGGGAAAGCAAGTTTGATTGTAGTCTAATTCTACTAAGTGACTATTTTTCTTTTTACATTCGCATGTACGTGATATATTATCTAGTGTTGTTGAATGCTGTTGAGTTTACATTTCTTTTGTTATAATTGAATATATCTTTATTCAGGTATGTGAATCAGTCTTGTAGTTCGCCCAATTATTGCTGAAGCTCTCACAGAAAGAATCATTCATTGTTTTAATCAAACACAATAGGTATTAAATGTCGAAAAGGAAGTTTGTTAATCAATAAGTTTGCTTTCGAGAATCCAAGTCTGCGTATTCATCGAATAAACTGTTTTGAACTAAAGCCTCCAACATTGGGTGGCGAAAAATGTCTATATATAACGAAGTCATTAAATCATGTGTTTTAATGAGTCTTAGGCATTATCTTATCGGCGAATTGTGATAAATTCGTTTTGCGTAACGACGACCGATGACGCGTGAGAATTTGTCTTTTTTGTTTTTGTGGCGGGGAGCGCAACTTTAATCATGATTATGGATTTTCGAATCCCACGTCGTCCTGTTTAAAGCGTTGGATATGAGCATGTATTAAAGTTTATATAAATGTCTAAAATAGGACTGTTCTTCCAGTCCAATGCGTCTTTTTTTTGTTATGCGACGCTTCCAAACCGAACACCGCACCTAATGTGTTATTGTAGAAAATCGAAAACGCTTTTCTTAGGGCGGCGTCCCCAAATCGGAGTTGTGCCATTTTGTCTCATTGAATAGTTAGCTGCTTGAATTCAAAGTACGAGTATATTATTATTATTATTGGTGTAATATAACATATTATGTAGGAGAAATCTCGCTAGCGAAGTTGTCAATAGATTGGTACTCAAGAGTTGCAATCTAATAATAATAATATTGTTTTACTTTCATTAATCGGTACATGTAATTATAAATATGGCATACGTAAACAAAGCTGTTGACATCTAAGGTCTTCTTCAACTGATAAAGATAACCGATTGCAGCAAGTGTAGGTACCCAAAACAGCTGTCGTATAACGATATCAAACTTTTGTGCTGATTCGCTGTCTTAAGTATTCACACGAGTAACTATCACCCTTTTTACTGGCCGGTATTCCATGACAGTTATCGTTTTCGCTTCTCGGTATACATAATTTACAACGGAATCACTGTTTATACTATAACTATTGTAATCTTTTGTTAATGGTTTATTTTTCATCAAAAATCATTATATGTAAAAGTATATTTCGCTAGGTTTCTAGAGGTTTGAAAAGTAGAAATTCAATACCAAGACATATATATAATGTCAAAGGTTTAAATAAGTTTCATATTTGTAACATAATATTTCAAGCATCCCAGCGTAATAACTTCAATACACTGCTATGAAACAATTCATCGACAATGGAATTAATAAATATAGAAAACCTCTCAAGTGCGTGTACTTAAAAAGGTTTTCCGGGTCATAGACAATAAACTATTCAACCTTACAGGAAAACGCTTCTCAATAATAATAATTTTGTTTTATACTCGCCATTATTTATGTATGGTGCTTACTTAGATGTTTTTGAAAGCGACTAAAGGTTAGAACCGGTTTTGCCATTAAAATCACTTCCTGTGAATCAGCTGCGATGCCGTAGTTCCGTGGTTTATAGTTACCTTTTTTTAATGCTTGCTCTAACATCTAAATACATATTATACCAACCGCTAATATAATTTAAGTTCTTATACTTCGATAAGATTCTGAGGTCGCTTATGAATCGACACTGGTAGTCGTGAGCTCGAGTCCTATAAGCTGCATAGATATAATTGTTTGAATGTGTCTTAAAATACAGCCCATTGTGTAGATGCATATGCCACACCGTCGCTCTATAAATGCGATGATTCTTACCTTGTATATATTCGAGGAATGCGAGTATTTCTAGGCATTTTTAATACCGTTTTACGTTCGTCACGCTACGATATGCTCCCGAGTAACTGGAGTGAGGACGTGGAGGGAGAGCAAGTCGCTAAATACAGTAAATCACGCTCTGTATCCAAATCGCATACAATACAACTTTTGTTGTCGTTCGACTTATCTTACAGGTGCGTTTTCCGTTATAGTACAAAGTATTTCTTTGGTATAACTGGCACTGTTTGTTTCAAGTGTAAATATGAACGCTAGAATAACCCTCGAATTACAAATACGGCGTTATATCCTCTGGTCCACCGTGTGTAGCTGTTTTTTTTAGCAGGATGATAAATTATAATTGTTAGCATATGTATTTTTATAATTCTACATTTTTAAAGCGTACTTTTGATAGTGATGTGTGTAAAATTCCAATCATAACGATGTTTAGTCTATAAAGAAAACGAGGAAGAATGTAAAGCGAATAGTTTACGACCTGTTTTCGTGGAAACAGCTGCTTTCATCCTTCACCTAGGTTATATGAAATAAAACTTTTTAAACATGATAGATTTGTAGACTAACTATACATATCTCATCAAACTGTTGCCATTTCTGTTTATCTTGCGAATCTCTTCCTGATATAACAAAACCTTTGACGTGTCAGCTTATTAAGTCGCCGCGATGAAGGTCGACCCTTAAATGGAAGCTTGGTATTCATCCAACTCTTGTGTAGCGAAATGACTGACCTTTACGCAGGATCAAGGTTTATTTAAACTTGTCTGTTTATTATATATTTAAGTTCAGGTTAAACACACCGTCGACCGCGCGGCCTTAGCATGCACAAAAATGGACGCAGCACTGACAATCTTTGACCATATAAAATCATGACAAAAGATGCTGTATTATCAGATTGTAGCTTGCACCAGCCAGCTGGTTGATTGCTTTGAAAAAAAACTTTACTTCTGGTGAACATATATGGACTACAATTAGTTTCTAGTCAAGTTCATTGCTAGAGTTATTAGTTCTTAATAAATACACTTGGATATAGTTGATAAGTAAATAGATTATATTTTGGGCATGAATTTTCGAGTAGCTGTAAGCATGATTTACCTCTCTCACTGAATCTGTATAAGGCCGTTTGCTATGTTTAATTTTAATGTTTACTATTTCCTAATGCATTATTTTTGACAATAGATGAATGTACTAAATGTTATTGTCTTGTCAAAACTACGTAACTGTTATTTGACGTAATCGACAAGAAGAGTTTCCGTTCTACACATTTTGTAAATTGAGCGTATATGGTACAAAAGAGACTTTTTATGTTCGTTTGACAGCAGCAAATTTTACCTGCTAGACGATTGTATACCGTGATAAACCGAATGTGATGCAGCCTTTAAAGCATTGAAGATTTAATACCATATAAACAGGCAAAGTAAGTCCACGAAAACAATCTACTTTGCAATCAAAACTTTGTACTAAATGCGACATAGAAATCAATGCAGAATACCAAAAAAAAATATTCGCGTGTAAATTTTTTATTTAAAGATATTTGAATAATTTTATTATACAAAGATTAATTTCTTTATGTTATTTCCTATCACATTCGGTTCGACTGGAATATGTGATATAAAACACCTGTTATAATCTTTAAACTAGGTTAATATTTGATTATAAATGCCATTAGTTGACTTTGTTGGCAAGCGACTTCAAAATTAGCAGACTTGTTTTCAAATTGTAATTTCAAATCAGCTGTTTTACGTCAAGTGAGCAGTAGTCGAGCAATTCGCATTTGAGCTAATCCGGTTCTCTCCGGAATATCTAAATCGAGTAGGCTTGATAACATTTGAATGGGCGGTCGATGAAGCTACATCGTGAAATTGCTTATGGAAAAGGGTAACTGCTTCTACTAGTTTTTGTATACACCGCCACATGATGAATGGCACTGGATTCAGCATGGTGACTAAACCGGTCACCATTAGAACACTGGTTGAGTATAAGATAGGTTTCTAATTTCCGGTATCTTACGGCGAGCGAGAAGTTGTTTTCTCTGATGCTAATGCGGCTTAGTAAGAAAATCGTGCACACCATTGCACTTTAACCGAGGTTTTGGGAAGTTGGTCCTCGGACATTTTTGGCTCTTTGAAGAACGTCGCACCTACGTCAGTTTGTCGTCAATTAGGTAGGCTATGTCAAATGCTAAAAAGCTTCAGCTCCTGTGAGTCAATACTCCCCATAATTTATGTTAAGGTAAATAACATATAACGTACAATAATAAATATAATACAAATAACAACAATTTACTGAAGTTGTCGTTCAAATCCTTCCATGTATTATCTAAAAATAGTAATACAGTTACTAAATCGTAAGTTTATCTCCTACGTGAATGTAGAGCTGGGTTGAGAGATGGTCAGCAATCGTTTTGCCTAACGGATGTCTGTCAATATATTACCATATCTCAGATAGACATCTATTATATCTAACTATGAATCATTAAAACTGTCTGAGATGTCCATCATTAATTAATATAGCAATGATTTTATATACAGTATGACTTATAATATTGTAGAGGTAACGGGTACCATACATATTCTGAATGAGCCAATCAAAATGAAGGATGGCCCACTAAGAAATAACATACAGAATCTTATTGCGGACTTCTTAGTTTTGGATTTTTTTCTACTTTCGTGAACTGTTTCGAATTGTGACTGATTGTGAAATGTGGCAATACTTCTTATTAATCAAAATGCCATGACTTTTAAAACTTTTACGTGCACAATGATCGTGTATTGGAAAATATATTGGCCCACTTGGTTTTTTGATTTACGCGAAAAACATTTCGTAGAACTATGTTATTGATATCGTGCCCACTATGATATTGCTAGTAATTGGGGTTATGTTTCTGCTTCGTTCACAGTTTCTTTTTTATAGCGTTTATAGGATTTGAAGACGAATCCATAATTTATAATTGAATGATTTGATATAGTGACTTTGTATTATATATATGACATATCGATTTCTTCATTATTGTCTCTATTTTTCGTCAACGATTGATTGCAACCTTAGAATATTTCATAGTCGGGTTGTATTCGAAGATTTTTAATACTGGCGGCTTGCTTTGCTCATTTTATTACTCGACCTTTCGCTGATCAGTTAATAGTTGGTAGATATAGTTACTGCAGTTTACTTTTTCGATAAGGTACATTTAGCTCGATTCAGTTATTAACTTCCCGAAAGGCTTTTCATCTTTCAACGTGCTTTTTTCTGTTGTTTTTTTTAAATTATAATAGAGGATTGACAACAATATTGAAAATATGTACGTACATATATTATATGAAAATAATTAGAAACGTATTTGTATAGTGATTGCAAAGTTCATTTCTTTTAAAAAATATATATTTTCTACATCTTGAAGTATTAATTATTAGTTCAATACATTCACAACACGACATAAACATAACAAAAAATTCTAAATTATTTAAAACTGGTAAACTTCCATATGTGAGATCACTGTTA
>JAGVSQ010004735.1:0-18833 GCA_022683975.1 Rhyacophila evoluta | reverse complement strand
TGCTACGCATTCCAAACTCAAACATATTTTCGACCAATCCTACGCTAGAATTGAACAATGTTTTCGACCAATCAAACGTCTGACACAAACACACATAAACTAGATTTTGTATATTAGGATAAACAAAATTATTTATTTTATAATAAACATCATGAAAGGGGTACCATCCCTATTTTTCATTCTTATATAATACTGGCAATACACATATAATAACTGTTAAAGTCTTAAGCAATTCTGTAATCTTGATTTATTTTTATCTACCAGTGAACTTGAGGCAAAAAACTTTTAAACGAGTTCATCCCCTAACCTTTATCGGAGTCCTTTTCTTGATGAATAATAATAGGAAAGAACTATTAAAATATTGAAACGATGAGATTGTAAGACGGGTCTAGAGTCTCGTATAAGGAACCTGCTTTTATCAGTTTTTGCTTTGGTTTTCCGATTTTATGAGAGCGAGCTTTATAATTAATTCCATTATCTACGCTATTCTTCTTTATACATACAAAGAGGGTTTGCACAAGTATGTACTTACACTTCCTTTTGTGCCATTTATTTTGGCTCATGCAATTGGAAGTTTTAGTGCCTACTTTGAATAAATATTATGTATTCTCATAATCAATCATGAATCAATTTTAAATTCTTCATTCTGTACTCCATTTAAGTATCTAATTAACATTATTACCTGTAATATACAATAAATCATTGAAAAAAAATATTGTCCTTAATATAAAATTGTATTGATCATATTTGTTCGTTGTGTATAAATTTAATTTATTAAAGTATATTAGTTTTGAATCTTCGTAGAAAAAAATAAAACAAACTATCAAACATATTAAATCTGTCTATATCAAAATTTTTCCTCAATTTTTTTGTAATGAATCAATGTCATACGTATTTATTCAGATGGCAAATTTTATTCAATATGTATCGCTAAACATATGAATGATACATAAGATTTGTATATTGTTTTGTTGGCGTAGTTGGTAACATGCGGGTCAAGCAATCCGAGGAATGCGGATTCGATTCCCCATATGTCAGGTTTTAAAAATCCAGGACTGGATGTATATTGGGTTGAGCAATTGTCTGACAAACAATTTTTGTAAAAAATAATCTGTCGAAACGTCTTTACAATGCGAAGATCCGTATACATCACTTTCGGAGTTGATATCTTCACACTGTGTAGATAGATCAATATGCGCCACTTTAGGAGTGGACGTGGTATAATACATACATATTTTTTTAGTAAGATTTATTTGAAAAAAAGTTGTTATTTTACTTTAAATATAAAAAAGTTTTTATTTCAAAAGTAAATCGAATATATTTAATGAGGTCTACCACTAATTTAAATTGAACGCAATAAAAGTGGCTATTGACAACCCACAAATACAAACTAATGAGTATGTAATTATCGAATCCACGATCCAATAATCAACAGTGCCATTCTATAACCATATCACCATACTATATAATAAAAAATACTCAATGAAATTTGTATATTTTAGCACACTTCATTGTGCCATTTTTCCACGTAACAAATGCATCAACAACAAATGTACAAACAAACAAACTGATTGAATTTACAGAAATATTTTGAAAATTTCCATTGTCACATTATTTTCTCGGTAAAGTAACAAAACAGAATGTTTTTTTTTTACTTTAATAGCAAAAAATACAAATATTGTCAAGTGACATTAATCTTAACACGTCATATGTCAGTAAAAAATATTAAGTAACAATTCCTATAGATATTTCAATTTTGCTATCACCGAGGGTATTGTTTTTACGGCATTGGTCTCATTTGACATACGATTGATATTATTAATAAATAATATTAACAGGCGAGAATTCAAATATGTATAATGATGAAGACTGATTGTACAGTGACAGTAAAAAAATATCCGTGATATATTCTAGGTCCAAAATTAAATATTTTTAGTGAACGATAACCGCGATAATATTTATGAGCTGCCTCCGTTGATTTGATGAGCTTAAAAATTGATTTAGCCAGTGTATATCTTTTGAATAAAAATATTGGTATTATAAATATAATGAAGAACCAAGGTTCTTCGAGGTTTCTTCGTTTAAGTTTTAAAAAAAAAAAAAGTATTATTAAAATAATTAATAATGATATGTAATAAATATGTTTATATACATTTCAATGCTAAATACTGACATGTTCTCGCTTTTAATAACAAAAAGAATGCCAATAAAAAATTCTTTGGCCTCTGGAGTGATTATATTTGCGTTAAAAATTATACGCTAAGCAAAGACAAAAAAGCACAGTGCTTGAGTGCGTAACAGCCTAAATGTTGGATAATTTGGATTTACTACCGAGACATTCCCGTCGAATAAATTAGATCCTCTCTCCATATGAGAACTCCGGGATACGCTCGATTAAAACCAGGTGTAAAGATGGAGTGGATAGACGGTGGACACATTTAATAATATGTGTTCACGTCAACGGAAACATAAACATTGTTAATAATCAAAGGCAAGAAAAACTTACTCGGCTTATTAAGAGAATATAGTAATTTTAACAAGAATTTTTATTTTGTGGTCTTTCTTATTATCACATGATTACATCATACTCTATATTCTTAGAGGATACTTTTTATTAATTTATTTCGCCATCCTATCCCACGACAGTGTTATAGTAATTAAATTGTGATTACTCTTATTTTTAAAGTAGCCTTTGTTTTAGAGAGTTACTATGCAACTGGCGGCCCTTTCTGGGCGGATCTCTGAAGCTGCTCGGATTCCCCAGGGGCTAGTAATAAATATGCGAGGGGGTTACCCAAAGACTGAGGCATAGCCGTTATCACTCGACGCCGTGGTTCTCAACAACAGTATTAATAAATTATTATAACACAGATTTAGACATTCAAATGTTGTGTACCATCTAAAATGGTATTATAACCGTCTAAACTTCATATCATTATAAAATATAAATACAATGCAATAACGCCTATTTTGTTACGTCAACAAATCTTGTTCAACTGCGGGGCTCGCGCTTACAATTCACAACACTAAAGCGCGTGCAATTACCAATTGGCCACAGAGTAATAATTATAATTACACTTTGAAATAATTTTTACTCGTTAACAACATTTGCTTAACCCGATGTCCATTCATATTTTAGTACTAAATACACAATCGATTTTAGTACACTTTTGTAAAATTACGTTTCCGAACAATTAATTGACAAGTGCAAATGATAAGCCACTCGAATACCGGGACTAATGACAATTTTAACATCAAATTATTGTTTCATATGCAATTATAGTGAGATTCTTCATTCTACCCATTTAATAAACTATTGCGATGATATTATTCATTGAAAACATGGATTATTCGTATTTAAAAATAGTAGCTTTAAATAAGTAAACTTTTTTCAAAAACAGTTCGAAGAGGTTTTTTTTATTTACTTTCAAATTGTGCTTATAAAGTTACTCTAAATCCTACATATTTGTTACGCAGAGCTACGTTTACTAGCTAGCATATAATGATACGCATTTTTTGTTTCAAAGTTTGACAATCATATCACAGTGTAATTGAACCGAGCACTCTCCAGCCTTTGAGCAATTTTCTCACTCGTAGATAATCATCGACGGTGCTTTTAAGACGAAAGAAGAAGTTGCCCTTTCGGAATTTGAAATTTTCGACAGTGTTTTATGTTATATAAACTTTCGCTTCATTGCCTTGTATTCAATTTGGCATCTTATGTTTTATTCATCACCTTCGCATTATCTTGGTGCATATTTTATGAGCGACATACCTGTCTGTGACTGGAACAACGCGACAGTTACGGGCGATGTCATTCAAACAACTTTATAATTGTAAAGTAATGTTCACCTTGTGATAATATTATTTTCCATGCGTGCATAAAACACGAATAACGAAAACTGTCTTACCAAAAATTCCAAATAAACTAATTAGCAGAAGGAACATACTTACACTCTTTGGAACTGTATTCTCGTAAAGTCTAAACTTTGCGTGTGTAATAATTAAGGTGATTTAATTTCGTAACAGCTTAAAGCACAACTTATTTAATGAGAATAATTTTCATAAAGTTTTTTGACAGTAGTTTTTGATACATAATTACTGTCAGTAAATTTTAAATGATTTTTCTCTAAATTCAAAAGACAATACTAATTACTTTAATAACAAATTGTTGTTAAAGTAAATACATTATTCAAATGTGTGTTATATCTAAAAAGCTTGCTGGGTTAGTACTTTTATATCGTATATATCTTTCGTTTTTATTCAAATATATATTATTAAACCTCTATATAAAATCCTTAAAGTCGTAATTATATTTACAATCACCTCACCTCTCTCGTTAAATTCAATGCCCTAATGCAAAAGTTGTCATTTTTCAGATACTGGTTAGTGTATATGTAATAAATAATTGATGACAATATTCTAAGTAAAAAAATGCATAAAACCGAATCCGTACAAAGCAATGGCTACGTTTTTTATTATGTCATTTTATTTAAAGGTAAACCAATACACATTTTAGTAAATTAATTATTATACGCTAAATATCAGTTATTTATAAATACTTTTATTAGAGAATGAATGACTTATCTCCTGAAGTATATTAAATGAGGCGGGCATTTTATTATTTTTGTATCTAACCGATATTTTTAATTCTTCTCTAGCATAACATTTAACATATCTATCAAATATGCCTGCAGATACTAATATTTCAGCTGCATTATAAGTAAGAAATAAAAAAAAACAATTCTTTTCTCTCACCGACGCCTCTGTAAGAACTCTTTAAGAACTGAGCCAGGTTTAACGTAATACATTCACTGAAATGACTTGGTCCGTTATTTTATTTGCTCATCCCCAACAAAGTCATACTGCTCTAAGAGTAAATGCCGGTGCAAGCATATATTCACGAAACACATTATGCGGTATCCTTCAGTCTATCTTAGAGGCTGTTATTCGTTACCATAAAACCACACTGTTAAAATGCATACGTTGCGTAGTTGGTATGTTTCATGCTGGATATTAATTCCACAGAGATATTTGGTGATTGACAGTCGTAAAAAAACATAAACTATTTTTGCTTTTGTTTGTTAAATGGACCAATAATATAGTAGAATGTTTTCTTTCTGAGACTTATTTGGATACAACCATAAAGATTGATTTAAATTTTTAATTTTTACAAAACTTTCAATCGATAACTTTAACACACGTCGTAAATAAATAAATCAAAATGATCTAATGTTAATAGCATGTTCACTTATTAGCTATACTGTGCATGCATATAATAGAGTGGTAAAATTAATCCAATCTGATACCGACAGAAAAAATATTTTCTCTATTAAACCGTATCCGTCCCTCAAATGCAGAGCGTCTGGTTCTGAAAACTGTGAATGTAGCCACTCCAAAAGCGGAGTACATCTATTTTCGCATCGAAAAGATTCATGTTGGAGGATTTGTCTCTCCGATGGTATATAAGTTGACGTATGCCCTTCGAAGCTGAATATCGATGTTTGAATCCCAGAGCTATAGGATTTAAAAAAAAAATGAAGATGCAAGACTAGATGCCTTTGAAATTGGCTGACAACCAATAAATTCTCGTGGAAAAAATCTATTAAATAAAAGTATAAATGTTAAAAATAAAACGATTTATTTATTATATTTCAAATAAATATCTAAATGTTTTGTGTTCTTCTATTAATTTTAGTGACACTTTCTTCAGCTTTAATAAATTTTGTAATTTCAAGAGACTCGTGTATTGTAAATGAGTTGAATTGCTTGTAAATACTAATTCCAATGTCATAGATGCTTAAATTAATTAAACTATTTTATAGAACTAATCCAGTTATTCAAGGGTTTTTAGACTGTTTCTGTATAATATATATAATATCTATATATCTATATATATGTATAACTAGAGTCAACTATTTCTAGTACGGGAGTCATCAGTGATTACAACACTTGCTTAAAGTTAATTCCAGGCTATTTAGATTACAGTGTGACGTGAAGTATCTTGCCGACATTGAAAGCCCCGCAGTCTCCGCAGAAAGTAATTAATGTCCACGAAGTGGCAGTAGTGGTGGTGGATTTGCGTTTGTCTCCCCCCTAGTACCCCCTGAAATAACACACCCTTCGCATTTTGTTGCAACAGAAAAAAACGAAAAAATGACGCATGTATTACGACGCTTAGTAAAAAATAGACTTGTTTATGATATAATTTTAGATCTACCACAAATAAATTAGGCTTAAAGTAAAAAACGAACGCAGTTTTATGACAAAAAGAGAGTTGTGTTACTCTTTGGAAATACTCAAATAAACGATGTAACTCAACGTTTCAATTAAATATTTTTTTGTTTATAATTGGGATAGTTTCACTAACGATTGATCGTACATTTATCTAAATTATCTTAGTAAGAACATGAAAATAAGGGAGTAATAATAAATACGTTTAATTCTAAGCACATGATGTCGACCCCATCTGTTGGTTGACATTTGGCTTAGTCTATGCCTGATACCTAATGAAACTCTGAGAATGTAAAAAAAATGCTTTAAATACTTTGCCATTGATATTTATTTACTCTTATTAATAAATAGGAATAGAATTTATTTTTATCTTTAAGGAATATTGGCTAAAAACTCTAATTTAATAAAGGTTTTATAATATATTTTCTTATGTATACTTTCAAGTACTATGGTCACTCCAAAAGTGGAGAATATGAATCTATACAGTGACGATATCCACTCCAAAATTTAAGTATCTCTCTATTGTGAAAACATGTCTTGACAGATCTTGACAGACACAACCAGTATCCAGTCCTGCATTTTCAGATATTGAAAAAACCAACATACGAGTACGTATATGGGAAATTAATCCGCATTCCCCAGATGCGTGGCAACACGCTAACATTTACAACAGCACGTTCATTATTTTGATAAATTTGACTATTTTATTTCAGTATTATATGACGCATTGAACTTCAAAATTTAAGCCATAATTTTTATGAAAAAGTAATTTTCTTATACATACTGTTATATGACCATAACTTCATCCACAGCAACAAGTTTATCTAATTTCTTTTATTAACTCCATTTATCGTACATAAAAAATTGTTGTTGACTTCTTTAATAATGTTAACAGTAATATCTAAGGCAACATAATCATCTTTTATGGAGTTAAATATTTTATAGAAAACTACCGTGCCATAAGATAAATCTTAGTTTTAAATCTTACAATATCAACATAATGACGTATTGTATCACATTATAATACGATATAAATTAATGAGCTTTATGTATTAAAAACATCAAAAATGTAATAAGTCGTACGTGGTTTAATGTAACACAATTCGCAAAAGATTCTAATAGGTTTTTCATCATCCCGCTGGATCATTAAATAATAAAAACATTGTGATCCGGATTCTTTGTGGACTAATGTAAAAACATGTTTTTGCGAATACATCCTGACGACATGAATTTTCTTGCAAGCTTTGTTATTAAAAGAGAAAACCACAGGTGGATATAAAATGAATATATCCTGTCATAATGAACAAAAGATGAGCGATTATGAAACCAAGTTTTCAAAAAATACTGAGACATTTAAAATTAAAAAATATTTACTTCTTCTTTTTTTGGTTTTTGATTGAAGGCCACTTTATAAAAAAAAAATTGTATTTTTTATGTATTTCAATAGATTTAATATATATTATACTTTGTCTGTATTGTTTTTACCATTATTATGTATAAATAATAAAAAAAAATCTTGATATAAATCATACAACCATGTACATTTTTTTAATGATTTTTTCAGTTCTTATCCAAAATATATCTTTAGCGAATGATATTTATTTATATTATACAACTCATAAAAAACGAAAAAGGATATCAGCAGATAGAGCGATTATCAAATAAGTTAGCCTCGTTAAAAAATATCTGTCCAGATAAATCTTTTCATTGTGAAGATTTATATATTGCTCATGGCTTGTAGACATTATTCTTCTCGTGCTAAAAATTCACATCTATTATCATCAAATAAAATATAAATTATTATTTTTATTTAATTATGTTCGACTCTAATTATTATTAAACATAGCGAATTTTATTTTTTGTGCTGTAGAATTTGAATCTTTCAAACGAGGCCCTATTAGGACAAAAAATTCAGTAGATCTTTCCATTCATATATAATTTAACCAAAATTAACAGCCGAGAATATTTTTAGGCTACAGTACCTACATAAATTGTAAGGCTCGGTTTCTACGGGATCAAAAGCAGAGATTTGAATGGGCGTCCAAACACCCAGACATCCGAAGCTTTCACC
This sequence comes from Rhyacophila evoluta, assembly GCA_022683975.1. Lineage (NCBI taxonomy): Eukaryota > Metazoa > Arthropoda > Insecta > Trichoptera > Rhyacophilidae > Rhyacophila > Rhyacophila evoluta. The sequence continues at coordinate 10,528 of JAGVSQ010004735.1, read as the reverse complement.
TCTCGTTAGCTTTCATGTAAGGTACAGGGTAGCAGTGCTTTCTGTGTTATGAAAACCTTACGCAATTAATCCTTTTGTTTTCTTTGTGAGCGGAATACCCTCGCACGTGGACGCAGCACGGTGGGGGGCGGAAAAGTGGTTTAGGGGTAAGAAAATTTGTCGGCCCGTTTTTATTCATCTTTTCGCGGCGTAATGCTATTCAAAAGGGAGAGAGGGAAATCGTGCGAACGCACCTAATGTTTTAGGGAAATGTACTGCTTTTATGGGTTTATTATGTTTTTATCTTAGCTTTTTTCTGCTGGTAATATTCTTCTTTGCCGTGAAGGCTTTTTAGTAGACAGATATAATGATTCATGCAACTAACCTGCTGCTATAAATTTGAACATCAATGTCAGACATATAAACATCACTATGTATTACATAAATTAAAATTACACTGTGACAAAAATTAATTACAATCTGAAAATTTAAAAAAAATCCTATTCAGTGTAAGCCAGATAATTATAATAATCACGTTAATGTAATTGATTAATATTTGTTATTGCAATTAGTCAGTACTAAACCACATCATATAAAATTACTTTGAAATAATCCACTTATTCTAATCAAACTTCGGCTAATGCTATCAGTTTTGATAATTTTAAACTTCAGTATGCAGTATGTAGTTTTTAAGTTAATCTACCTATAACTGTGAGAAACATCTGTATGAATTATATTTAGAATTTGACAAATTCAAACAAACAGATTCAAATTTTTTTCAAAAAAATTTCATGTTTTAAGTAGTTAATAAAACTTGTAGCTTTGGTTAAATATTAGAAGGATATAATATATTTTGTCTTCATCTAAATGTTATCAGCCGGTTATTGTTACCAAAAATTAAATTGATCTCAATAAGTGGCTTCGATTGTATATGTTTAAAATTATAACTAATACTAAATTATTTAAAACTGGTAAACTTCCATATGTGAGATCACTGTTAGCGACCCGGGTTTTATGTATGGTTACAAAAATGACCTCCATTTCCTCGTAGTCTACGATAAACCCGTTTTTGTTATCTGAGCTCGATATCCTGTTCCTTCTCTTTATTTCTTCTATTTTCTTATCAAAAGTGTTTATTTAACAGGTATACAATCCTACCAATAATATTTAACAATAATATCTTTTACAAAACAAAATATATTTACAAAAGCCGTGCTGTATTTTTTATTTTATTTTATTCTTACCTTTACGTAATAATAATTTTAATCATCATAAATAATTACTTTGTAGAACTTTATTACTTAAATACAAATATTGTATTACAGTGTAATTTCATTTTTAAAAAAATTCTATCGATACAATTTTGGGGGTGACACAATTCTCTATACTTCAATTATTTTCCATTTGCCAACCGAAATACTGTATAAAATAACAAAAACCAAATTTTTAAAACGGTTAAATTAATACTTAATCACTTCCACCATAATATTTTATTCAAATCAATTAATCTATTTAACGTCACTAATTTTAAATTCATGATATTATGCTATTAAAAGAATGATATATTATTAAAATTAACCAATTATTTTATTCTCTTTACTTTCTTATAGGCATTTTTTTTTTAATTAATTACCCATAAATTCAATATTTTAAATGCATTTTCATTATATTTAGTCAATTGTATGTCTTGTAACGTATACGAACAACTATTTTTGGATGTAGGAAATGACAACCTATATTGAGAACATCTCGAACAAGGAATTGTAATCGAATTGCCAGCCTCTCGGACCTGACATCGAACACCTGAACACATCGAAATTGTCACTTGTATTGATATATATTCACCGTTGTGTGCCAAAAATATCGTTGCAATTATGATAAGTTACCAATTACACGATTAGATATTTACTTTTTAATACATTTACTAAATGTTCATTAAACACAATACAAAATAACATAATATTTGTTTATACATTAATCATAAAACTCAAAAACATAAATATTCTTTGAATTATTCTACGTATGAATCTTAGAATCGTTATTTGGATGTAGAACTTATTACTATATACGACACTGAACTTAGTTTTACAGGAGAACTTTTTTTTTACTGTCCTTGCGAAAACTTTTATTTTTACATATACTTTTCAGATGATATACTAATTATAAGAGTTAGTAAATGCAATTTTTAATAAGTGTGCTTTAGTTTATTTTGAATTTCAATAAAATAGAGTACGTTATTATTTAGGTTACTTCGGTTTTAATTGTTTTTCTTTGTAAATATATTAGATTTACTCATCAAATACGTTGTATGCTATAGGCAGGACAAATATGCCATAAATCGTTTTAGCAGAATATAATATTTTCTACAAAGTTTGACTTATACTAGTTCTGTATTCCAGCAATAAAATATCAGCTATAAGGTTATCATCGTCTTTATAAAGTTAAAATAACTGCATTATTAAATATCAATCAAGTTTCCTTTCCCAAATAGCAGCGTATAAATGCACCCTGATTTCCCGTTCCATGGACACCCTGTTTACCCCCTCCTCATTTCATGGTCTCAGCAAAACGGGCAAGGTGAACACTGGCCTTTGTTTGAGAGCTTAAATAGTTTATTCTTGACGCAGGAAGCCTCGGGAATGTGGGAGTAAACTACACCAATAATGCGCTCACTTTGTTGCCAAAACTTTTTGATGCTAACCCCAACGCAAGGGAGGAAGAAGTATGCTTTGCGTTAATATTTTATGTTGCGGGGATGTAGTTTACATGCAAACGTATTACGTAAAATATGTGCGTTGTATGTGATATTTTATTTTGAAATATTTCACAACAAACAAAAGCTTGAATGTTCGTACGTGAAGATGTAGCTGTCCATCATAAACTGAAAATTTCTTTTCGTGTTTTTTTACTATTTTTTTTTTATTTATTCACTATATGAATATCATAATTATTTTATCTTCAAAATACAAAGCTTAAATTATATGTGTTTTAATTAATCGATTCATTATTATATAATGCACACAATCTCATATTTTTCAACAAAAAAAATATTAATATGAACCGAAATAAATGTATTTACGGATATGAGAATTTTTAGTTATACTTTGTCTAATTACAAATGATTTGAATAAATACAATGTGAAAATATTTATGGGTAAGACCCGGAGTCGCAAGTCAGCTTGATAAGTTTTCAAACTTTACATAGTTTTCAATTTAAAGTAAATTTTTATATATTGTACATTAAAATCGTTACAGATGGGATTAATTCTATTTATTTTATAATATATATTATACAGGTTGAAAAAGTAAAGGTATTGTTTTCATGCATCATTTAACACCATAGTAACACTGATAAACACATATTTGAATAAGATCAGTTCCATATAATTTTTTCGTCTTCTTCCATATTCGCTTTTTAATTGGAGCATATGGACACCACGTGCCACCTTCAAGAATCCCTGTCACCCGTTAGTGTTCTTTCGTCCTCCCAGGTCATACTTGCATCCCGTAACTCTACCAAATACATTCTATAAATAGTATTTAGCGGCCTTCTGGGACGCCGACGACCGGTCGGCTTAAAGAATAAGCAGGTTTGGTTCAGACTTTCTTGAGGCATCCGCAATATGTGGCGGAGCCAGGTCCAGCGTCGCAGCTTCACTTTGTCAGTGATAAATGGCTGCATAGTACGTTATTTTATCTTCTCATTTCGAACAAAGTCATACCACCCCAGAATCCGCCGCAGGCATAATTTTACTTCTTCAAACATGGTCGTCATTTTTCGTGATATGTTACAGTTTTAATTATAAATGGTTCACGAAAATAAACACCATTATTTTGTTCATTTTAAAATTTGGTATATTCATTTATTAAAATTATTTACTTAAACAATAAAGTGCATCCTATGTTATAGGCGTGATCATTTTTAGTACCGCATTTCCGATATTATTATTTTATAAAATGACAAATTTATTAGCGATACAGATTAATTGTCATGTTTAACTTTTCGTGATAGTAATGAGTTTTATGTTTAAAACAGAAAATGAATTTTAATTTTTATTAATATGCTTTATTTCTTATTTCAACAACGGTTCTGTTATTGTTCTCCATTATAATCCTAATTAATCAAGTGCCATAAAACAACACGTTGAATGTTAAAATTTTCCATTTGGAATAATAATAATTGTCCTCAGATATTTTTTGTTCCTTTATCTACGGGAGACAGAAGTTGTAAGTACTTTTAATATTAATTAAAGAGAACAAAAGCAAAATGTCTTTAATTAAATAGCCTGCCGCTTAAGTGTCGTCTATTTTTGAAAGGGAATAGACATTCTCTGCTTTAAATTACAAATTAATATTGATTTTGACATTATTCCAATTATTAAATGTCAAAATTTATGTTTCACCCGTTCCTATTTTTTTCACATACTATGAATTTAACCATTTTAAAAATAAACACAATTTAAACGTTCAATTTTATTTAAGTTGCATCATAGATATTCGTGAAGTCTGTAAATTTTGATTGTATAAAAAAATTGACACATTTTTTTAACGTGTTTGCTCTGAAATTGAAGCATACAGATTTTTACAGTGTGAAAATATCCGCTCCGAAACTAGAGTGTATAGATCTTTGCAATGGGAATATATGTCAAGACACATTAATTTTCATTAGATTTGACTATCAAGCAATTTTCAACCCAGTGGATATCCATTCTGCATATATTTTTTTAATCCGGCACATATGGGAATCAAACCGGCGTTCCACGGCAGAGAAATAACAGGATATAATGCAATTGTATGTCTATATACCGATACAATGTATTGATTTGAAGATCATTCGTTGGTATAATTATGACACTTGGGATTCTTTAGAAATTATATTACCTTATAAAATTAAGTATAATGATTTTTTTGCTAATTTTAAATAATCTTTAAAGTCTACGATTAACTGCATAGAAGTTTTCTAAGCATATCGATTCTGAACTTCCTATTTCCAGCAGAACACTTCTACGAAATATGCTCACTTTTCTCTTCTACCAAATGAACGAATGCCGACTGGAGTTCCTTCGAGCTTTGGAGATTTTACGTCAAGGAACGTGACTTGCCCATTTGAGTATTAACGCCTTCACAGCATTTTTTTAGAAGCTTAACAATGAAAGCTCAATATCGAGACTAATGTGCGAGGATGTATGAATTCACTGTAATGTAATAACATGTTTTCTTTTTAATATTTTTCCCCTATTAATATTCGTTTTATTCAGTTTTTTCTGATGTATAAAAAAACACAATGTCTTGGTCAAACAACACTCTACTCAGCATAATAATGCTATTAATGAATATATCATTATTTGGCAATACACAAATACTATATATAATATTAACGAATGATATCGACTGTAAAAAGGAAGAACAACATAACCCACGCGGAAAAAATACAGGAGGTACAAAAAATCATCTATTTTCGATGATTTTGGACAGATTAAATAGACACAATCTTAAAGTGCAGAAAGATTAAGGCTGGTGTTTTATTTATTATATCTGATTTTCATGTAATAAGTTATTTTTAAATAAGTTGATGTTTTCGAAGTACTTTATCCTGGTCGCATATTTCACATTCCATTGTTATTTCAAAATCAAAAGCTGAATTTAAATACCAATTCGGTATTTACAACATATATCATTTTATAAAACATGCATTAAGTTGTATGTATCGTGACTCTCGAAGAAAAGTTTTTTTTTTAATTGAGGATTACGTCTTTTTCCATTTTTACAGTCGAATTAAGATGTATATAAAATTGAAGAAGACCAAGCAAAGACAAACTTCATTGATACAATGCGCATCAATAGGATATATAAATTCAATATTAATAATTGAACATCTATATATTACATTGACATAGCTTTAAAATTTTGTAGTGTTATAAAATATGATAAGACTAGTTTTTCTTATTAAAATAATAAATATTCTTATTCGTTTATGTCATCCAGTCATAAAATAATGGTTTTTGACCGTGGGTGATAATATATTACGATAGAAATTTCGCTTAGTTAAATAATATGATTTATAATAGTGTATTTAATAGTTAATGACACTGGTCAAGAGTTGAAATATGTGGGTACCGTAAGAAATAACTCTCGTGATTTATACTAGCCTGTTGTATGATTTCTATCATTTCATATTTTCCTAGAACACCTTTTGTATTTCACCGTAAATGGTTGTCTCAAAAAGTTCACGAAACACTTTATCGAATTTATGAATTCCGAGGCAAAACGGCTTTCTGTCAGGCAGAAAGTTTAACAGCAAGTTATATCTACGAGAAAGTTAACATCGTACAAAGCTGGGGCACGCCATTCGGAGAGTTTTAAACGGAGAGCATTCTGTCGGAGATATTTTAAATACAAATTCGATTATGAATAAACAGCCGGCTAGCGAGATTACAATACCGAATTATTATTCAGAAAAGATGTTAACTTTCGCTGTTTGTCTTAAATACCGCTGGATGAAGAGGTAATATATATGCAAATTCGAGATGTACTCACTCTTACTAACATAACTTCTCGAGTCTTTGCCGGCGTGCGGAGTTCGTGTACTTTGAATTTAAACAGTCAATACAAACTGTTAAATTTATGTGACACCATAACTTGGTTTGATTGCTTTAGGAAGTGAGTTGAAGAAATTCATCGTTTAGGCTTGAGATTATCCAATTATAAATTTATAATTATTGTACGCAGGTAGACATATATTTCTACCAACAGATACTGATCTGTTAAATCAAATTTATGTGATATACTGCCATTTGAATAATCTTTGTACATACAATTTACAATGTAATTACACAAGTTATATGAACCAACAATTTTATTTGCTTATTTCAATGAGCCACGATGTTCTATCAATATCAATTTAAATATAAAACTAAAATATGAAATAAATACTCGTAATTTGATTTGAAGTCTTTAAAAAAAAAAAAATTTTACTTATCCTGAAATATTTACAGTAAAGGTGTTATTAATTAATGTAGCAGTCAATTTAATAATAATATTCTACGATTGTCTATGTATCTTATGTACAATATTCTTACGTATTACAGTTGTTTCATCGCTTTCAGTATTTTAATATTTACTGTTGAAATACAACGCGGCTATTATTTATAAATAACCACTACAATAATAAAACATTCTTTGGCTGTATACATTTTTTATACATATTGCACATACGTATATATAGACATTAAGTACCGAAAGAAAAGTTTTATTTACAAATAATAAAAGAAGTTCTAAGTTGAAGCTTGAAATAGTTCTTAATTGTATCATACTTTTTTTCTTTCAAGTCCAGAACGAGTATTTAATAATAATAAAAATAGCATCCACGCTTTGTCACTTCTTCATGACACAGTACGTCGATCTTTTTCACAGCATTGCCACATGGATATTTATTACTAAAATTATCTAAGAAACTGAAATAAGATGACGAAGTTATATTTAAAGAGTATTTTTTAAGTAACTAACTAATATTAATTTCTAATTGTTTTACATTTTAATCAAAGCTTAGTGCTTTGCAATGAATGCCAAAAATAGTTTACGGCTTTCTTTTCGATCAAAAGATCTCATGATATTTTAGTGTCTGTTAGATTAAAAATACAAAGAATGCTTAAAGGAAAACTTTTTTCTACCCAATCCCTAGTCTGTCGAGCCACATCTAAGATTTTAAAACTGATTTTGGATTAGTGTGGATAACTATTCTTTTTTATCTAAAAGAATATCATTTTTATCTCGCACCGTCTCAGATAGGGTTTAAAAATAAAATAAAACTAAACTCAAGTTTTAAGCTTTATTCACGGCTAGAAAAAATATTTCAATCTAAACCTGAAACATCTTTTTTATTTAATAAAATTTTGATATATCCCATTTTAAAAAGCTTTGTTTTATTTATGTATTTTTTAATCGAAGTGAAAATATTTTCAAATCTATTTTAAACGATGTTTTAAGTATATTGCTTAGAATTTAAATATTTAATAAAAATTATTAATATCGCATTATTTTAAGTTGATAGAGTTACATTATAATATATTAGAACGGAAAATCTAAAAAAAATATTCTTTAAGTTTTTTTTTATTTGACTACAAGTTTTCCATGATACTACCAAAATTGATTTATTTTCACACAATTGACTGACAATTCTTAAAGTTACCTAATTAATAAACAGTGTTTTATCCTCTTATCTTATTTGTAATTAATTGTCAAGATAAAATTACCATCAAAAACTTTTAATTAAAATCATTTGGATGATAAGTGTCGAATGTTCTTATTATTCTCAAAGAACTAGTCGAGTATTTATACTCAGAAAGTTAATTACACATTAATACCTATTATACTTTATTCCATTTATGAATTTTAACTTCAATCGAGTTATATGCTTCATTTATTAACTGTAATAATATGTGTCATTTATTCATGTCTGCTCAGAGATATTGTGGTTATATTGTGAAAATGCTTATCCGTTTTTTCCATCTTCTCATATAAAGTTTTCAGTTTATTTTATTTTCAATATACTGTTAAAAACATTTAAATAGAAAAAAGTAGTTAAAAACAAACATACTATAAAACTTAGTACACACATGGCCCGTTTGATTTAGTGGTTGAGTTCTACAGATTTAGCATTATTTTTTTATAATGTTTCATAAAAGCACGAAATTATTTTGTTTCTGAAGCAGATATCTTCATACCGTTGAAATCCACATGACACGTGGACATTGTATACGAATTTATCTTACCAGAATTATCTGACAATAGAAAATTGTCAACTTTATTTGTCCATGTTTATAAAACTGTACTATAAAAAAGATATGATATAAAAAACTTTTCAGATTCTTTTAAAAAAATCTAATACAAATACGAGATTTATTAATAATTTCTGAGAAGATGTCGTACTTTATGTTTCAAACATGACATCAGCACGCCTCGAAATAATACAAGAGCGGCGTATTCTTCCATTAATAGTCACCGCTACATCCCTTAATATTTGATTATCTTATTACGTAACAGGGGACGAGACACTGGAAGAGGTTTACTACCTTTCGTAATGGCCGATAACGCTGTCCGCATTATACTGTTTGTTATATTTACCCGTAAAAATTTTACGCGAACGTGTTTCGGTTGACATACAAGTAATGGCGCTTCTAACTAGATTGTATTTCAAGTGTTACTTTCCGATACAATGAATACTCTAAATAAAACTATTTAATCTGGCCTATCCTAAGAGCTTAATAATTGTTTAATTAATACAATTTACGACTTAACATTGTATAACTTTTATCACGGAATGATTTTTTTTAACACAATCATTTTTCTTCGACATTAATTACTTTAACATACTATGCTTCCAGCTAATGTATTAATGTAATGTTCGATCGGTTTATATACGATTGTAACAAAATATTTTTCAAAAAAAATCTGCTCAAAAAAAGCTTTTAAACAAAAACGGTAAAGCAAAAAAATTAGCAATTGTAAGCTCACAAATATATTTGTATTCAGTTTACTATGCAACTTGAGTAAGTATGCTATTCAAATAGGAATACCTAGAGTAATCTACAACCTTATACAAAATATGTGTGACTTTAAGCTCTAACCAAATAATGCTGCCTGTTCAATGCATGAATTTTGTTAATGCTTTACTACGTTTTCAAAACGTGGCACCCAAGAATATACCAAAAAACCTGTTCTAAGCTTTACAGACAAATATGTGCGGCAAATTCTAGAGATGTCGTGGTTTGACTTCATTTTTAATGATAAAATAAAAACATCCATACATTAATTACTAATAAATTAAAGTTAAGATACATAGCGCCGATTTTTAGCGCCGTGGAAGGCAGCTAAATTCTTTTTACAGAATTTTTCGATAGTTACGAAATGCAGTATTACCGGGATGGATGCAAGAACACTGGCAAGTGACAGGGAATTTTGTAGATAGGATATAGTGTCAATGTGGTTCATTTAGGGAGCGAAGATGAAATAAAAAAGAAAAGTTAAAAAGCAATTTTTATGGAAACCCTTCGAATGTTTATAATATCAATAGTTTTACGTGTCTTATTTGTCAATCGTATTGATATTTTTAATGGTATAATTTCAATATCGTCATTAAATATATCATTTAGAAAATATATACTATTTTCGGTTCAACATTTTTGAAGCTTTTTATTTAATATTATTTAATAAATTTTATTCTAAAATTTTCCAATATCCCAAACTTGTAATTCAATGGTATTTTGATGGCCAAGCTTGTAAAAGCACGTAAGAAACTACACTAGAAATAGCGAGCTAAAGTTGCACAAAATATTTGGAATTAGAACTCAATATCCAATTTGATTAAGTTAAAATACATTTACACGAGATTTATATTCGCATTAAAAACATTTTAATCTTTAAACTGAAAAATAAATTACTACAGAAATGAGTGAAGATAATCAAGGATAAATCGTTTCTTAATCGGTAGCCTTAATAGCCTGAAGATGCCGAAAGGCGAAACCCGGGTCGCTAACAGTGATTTCACATA
>JAGVSQ010004734.1:0-18835 GCA_022683975.1 Rhyacophila evoluta | reverse complement strand
CCTAATATAATGGAATTAACTAGCAAAAAAAAAAAATCATTAATCTATTGGGTTTAACCTATGTAATTAAAAAAATAAAAATACTTAATCAAATATATAACAACCTTTTAAGCATACGTTTACATACTACCCTTCGTTTTCATCTTTTTTGTCTAATATCATTAGTCAAGTTGGTGAACGGACGCTTACGGTATCAAAAGTTCCGAGCTTAAAGCCAGTACTTGCATTACGATAAAAAATTAAATGACTTACTGGATGTTAATTCATCGCACTCTGTAATAAATTGATTACTAATACTGTATGTATAAGCTTAGTTATGCTTTTACTACTAATGGCATCTGTGTCTTATAGTACTCCAGTGGTCCGCAACCTCTGCGCCACGAGACGGTGCTGGGTGTGCCGTGACGTATTAATTTAATATGGCGAGATTTTTTATTTTTCTAATTGTGGTGTACGGCGAAATTTTCTAAAAAGGTTTCGGAGTACTGTAGTACTCGATGGTTTTCCTGGACGCTGAAACTGTATAAATCCAGGATTTATGATTTTTGGACGCATCCGCAGCGTGTGTCAAATATAAATAATATAATATATCGTTACCGTTTAGGGAAAAGTCACTGATTTTTAAATATAATTTTGAAATATCGCAATAAGTAGAGTAGATTCATGTTAACGTCGACTTCAGCATCCGTCAGTGGTCTTCAAGGAATGCGGATTCAATTTCCAGGTATGTTAAAGTTTAAAATATCTAAAAATACAGTACTAGATACCCACTTAGTTGAGAAATTATCCAACAAGCAATTCTCGTGAGAAATAATTCATCAAGACATGTCTTCACTTTTGGAGTGGACATCTTCATATTATACGCTCTACTCTTAGAGCGGATACGATAAAAAAATATGTCTTTAAAATACACTTAACGTGTTGGTAATTAAAATGGCATTAACTAGCCAGAAATCCATTAATGAGTCTAAATATCAATTAGCTTATACATATTATATATGCCATTACTGTATCTAAATTATAATGGATGCTAAGTAAACTATTAATTTTAAAGAAAATGTATATATTAGGATTCAATAAAAACAGCAATCTGCCGAAATATATTCACATTTTTCCATCCATATACTTGATATTGATCTATTTTTTCATACCATGTTTGTTCTCAAAGTAGTGCATATGGATCTATACAGCGTGAATACACCAACTCAGAAAGAGGAGTATATGCACCTCCACAATTGGAAGACGTCTTGATAGATTATTTTTCACGAGAATTGTTTGTCAGATAATTACCCAACCCAATGGATATCCAGTTCTGCATTTTTGAATTTTTAAAGTCCGACAGATGGGGGATCGAACCCGCATACCCCGGATTGCTGGGCGCGTACGCTACCAACTACGCTACCGGGGAGGCAATTTACATTTTACAATAGTTGAATAATTATATTTAGCGATTCTACATATAAATTATGTTACTCATTTGTGTCATTCATTATTGTATTTAAATAATAATGGATACAAGATAAGCCATTAATTTTAAAGAAAATTTATAAATAAAGATTCAATAACGAAAAAACAATCTGCCGATATATGTTCACATTTTTCCACCAATATACTTGATATTTGGAGTGGATATGGATTATATAATATTATTTTTATTATTGTTTAATTATCATATTAATAACTAGATAATGGTTTTAAAAATACAATTCTATATCAGTAAATTGTATGGTCGTCACTAAAGGATTACATTTGAAAAGAATTAATTATGTTACGTATGTTCTTTATGCATTTATAATAACCATGTTGAATTTATTAATATAAAGACGAGAAACCTGCTTGGTTAGAACATTGAAATAAAATGATTATTAAAAGTCTATAACTTGTACATTAATAATTTAATCGGTCTATTGGTGTAATGAATCAATTTCTACATCCTGGAAATTTTCAAAATCATGTTAAGAGAAGCTATTTAGAAGCGAGTAAAAAACGATAATATTGTATGGCCATAGTAAATTTTGATTGTTTTTAATTGGACATATAAATTAAGATCAAACCATTTAACAAGTTTTGTTGAAATATCTAAAAAGAGGCGGAGAATATATACAAGATTTAGAATAATACAACAACCTGATTTCTTTTTACCATATTCTGTCCGAAAGTGGAGCATATGGATTTATTTCTATATAGTGTGAAGATATCCGCTGTAAAAGTGTAGTAAAATGCACTTTCAATTATCCGGATGCGGCTTACTTGATTCGCGGATTATCCGTGCTAAATTTTGAAATAATGTATACATCCGGACATTGTATAACACGGTACTGTTACATCACGGTTGATTGATTGCGGAATATTATTGTAAAAACGATTTTAGGAAAAATAATCACTTAAAAAATTATTTACTATGTTTGATTAAGAAACCCTTATCGTATTCGACTAGATTTATTATCAAATAAATAAAACAATCTATTTTAAGACTGTGGCCATAATGAGTCGCTGTAGAGAATCTTGTTTTATTAATATAAGATGAATACGAGAAAACACATAACATTTATTGTGTTATTTATTGGTGCAGAAGGATTTGATTACCTGGGTATTCAAGATATCGAAGAAATATTGAAAGACCGTGCGTTTAACGAACAAAAAAAAGTTAAAATTCTATATGAACTTACTATGATACTCAGAAAGCAGCTGCTAAGAGACAGCTACATGTTTCTTTTATTGAAAAAATAAATGAAGTTTTGAGGTTAGCTGATACATTAGAACAATATTTTAGAGAAAATGATTGTACCATTTGAAAATGATTAACGATCTCAGTGTTTCTTTCAATATTCATATACTGGCCGTCAAGACGGAGGTCAGTGCGTTTGCGGCATCTCGATATCGTTTGCGATAAGTTAGATCAGACACTTTTAATTTTCACGGATGTAATCTATGAAAGAAACAATCACCTTTGAGTCTAACTAGGGTCGACCGATCTCTATAATTCCTGGCTTCGTTGCAATAAGTGAGATCAGACACTTTTAATTTTCATGAATTAACATCCCGTGCGAAATGTAAAGAGTGTATATGGATCTTTACAATGTGCAAACATATCTTAATAGATTATGTTTCACTTTCACGGAAGCTTATTAGACAATTACTCTATCTAATAGACATCCAGTCTTACATTTTTAGTTCTGAAATATGTGGGAATCAAATCCGCATGTTCTGAATTTCAAGACCCATACGGTAACCTCTGGACTACCGGAGATACATACATATCGGGAGAGATGTCTTAGAGAGCTATATTTATAACGATCAATTTATATGATGATATATTATCAAGTATAAATATTTATAATGAATATGTTATACATATATTCATATATAAATATATTCACAAGAATACTTTTTGCATAAGGCGAAAGATCGTAACACTGTGGCAATATCAAAGTTATTCATAGCTTTCAAAAAAGCTCTCATATTGTTATCATACATTCTTTTGGAAAGATAATATCAACGAAGTCAGGGTTTCGTAACGAAATTTCATTATAATGTTATCAAAGTTAAACCTTCTGACTTTTACATGAGTTCGCATCTGGCTTGCGAGAGAGGGTCTCCAAAAATAAGGACAAAGCATACGGGTCTTTTCATTTCTTCGTTGTGTCCTCCGTGCCCTTCGTCGAGTCCTCCGTGTAACTTGGCGACGAGCAGATGGTCGATGAAAGAAAATATTTTTCATATTCCATGTGTAAGATACGTTTTGATTATTTTATATTGCGTATATTTTTTTCGTATAAATGTAATGAAATCGTGACAAAATACAAAATTTTAATTTTCTTACCATCTATTAAATCTCAAAATTAAAATATATTTGTAAAGTTTCATGTCATTATTTTTAATAGTAGCTGATAAAGGCTAGAAGTTGCAGGCTTAAATTCGACAGCTTTTTTAAAGTTCGAAAATTTAATACTACATACATATATTACGACTGTTAAGTGACTGATTCTCATAACAAAAAATCTATCAAAAAGTATTATATTATGAATATCCATACGTTCCACTTTCTAGGGAGACAGTAAAATAAATTCCATATCAACTATGGAAAAATAGTAGCCTCAATTTTCAAAACAATTTTATATTCGATAATCAGGATGTATACAACATAATAAGAGTTGTGTTAAAAGAGTATAAGCTGAAAATGCCAAATTAGTGCTTAAATTTAGTTTTTGAGTTTGAAAAAAGGATGGCCTGTGAAATTTGGGACCAGGAAAAAGAGCTTCTAGCTAATCAACTTTATTGTCTTGTCTTAATTAACTTGTTAAATTAATATCATATTGAGTAAATAAAACACCAGTTTTAGTTTTCATGTACTTCAAGGTTGTATGTGTGGCTTTGGAAATAGACGTTTTTTGTGCATCCCGTAAAATTTATTATAAATGGGTTACGTCCTTTTTTCCTTCTACAGTCAATATTCATGCTCAAAATTACCTTATATTTGTGAACTTTGATATGGGTCATTAATTGTAATCAGGGTTTATCCTTAGGAATCAGTAAGTGCCATATAATACAAACAATATGTAAGCGTATGCTAAAAATACGAGACTTTCTGAAATACACAGTATAGGAAAACAATTCATTATAATTGCATGGGATTAATTATAAATCAATTTTTATCGAGTTAGCGTAATGATTTAAATTTTGTTTGTCTTTTGTGGTGTGTAGGCTTGTAGGATGCTTAACAAATGTCTGATTAGCAAACCAGTTATGTATTATTTTAATTTATGTTTTCATTATCAATTTTAATATCAATTACAGTATCTAATTGTATAAGCCGTAGCATTAATGCTAATAATTAATATTTCAACTATTAAAAATGATTCTTAAATATAATACAAGTAAACGTTCAATGTTTTAAACAATAATCTTTTGTACGATTGAATTTTAATTGTTAACCCGTCCGCTGCTGACATAAAAATGCATGAAAATCTGTGATACTTAAAGTTTTATAGGTACAGCAAAGTAATAAACGAATGTCGTATACTGGTCTAAAATACTAATAATATCACTGTTACGATATTATTAATTTTTGGTATGGAAAAATATTAAAAAATGAACACGTCACGCGTATTTTGAGTACGAAATATATATCTATATGGACACAGCAGGCGTGTCCTCAGCTTAAAACGAGTTAATTTTTTTTAGTTATTTTTATTAAATTTCATTTGCAAGTGTTATATTTTTTGCGTAATGCGAATCTATCATATTGATATAATAAGAGATCACAGTTGTCCAATCTCAAAACCCTGTAAGTTTTTAATTAGGATCAAGCGACATATTGTGTCAACAAGCGTTTAAAATTTTGTGAAAATCGTGGGCGTTGATTTCATACAAAAACTTGATAGTAGTTTGTTCATTCTAACTCAGGAATAAATGAATTTTAAATGAATGAAATTTTAAATATTCAGTTAATAGGTTGTCTCCCTGGTAGCGTGTTTGGTGGCGTTCACGCCGTTTCCATCTGTTGGATTTTAAAAAATCTGAAAATGATAGACTGGATGCCCATCGGGTTGAGAAATTATCTGACAAATGATTGTTGCAAAAACTAACCTGTTAAGATGTCTTTACATTGCGGAGATCTATATACTCTCCTTTCGGAATGGATAAAAAGACACTGAGTAGATCCATATGTTCCATGTTGGGAGCAAACTTGGTTACAATTGGATAGAAGATCACTTTAAGACATAGAAGAAGAAATTAATCCTGATACGTTTAATATAAACAGTACAAACAAATATTTAACGGCATGAAATTACTTCGAATATAAAAAATAAAGTTTATTGTACGTATCAATTACTCAAAATATATAAATGTATATAAATACTTTTTCCTAAGTAATTCACAATTACTCATTGGAAACTTTTCTTTTATGATGTATCTTTGATCACTCAATTGCTACAAAAGTGTGCAAAACAAAAATACTTAGACCATAATTTTCTTTTGGTTCTACGTAAAGGAAAACTTCATGTGGAAAATTTTTTCCCATAATCTTTTTATTTATCTTCAAAGAGTGTTTTTTACAGTTTAAATTACGTAATGTGATCTCTTTTAATAAAATATGAATTAAATATTTTCTATAATATACGTAGCATGGCACTTATTTGAAAATATATTGTAATTATTTTTAATAATACTATTTAAAATTGAATATTTTGTTATCAATTTATAAGATTGTTTGCATGTAAAGGAAGCAGTATATACAAACAGACATGTAAACGTACCAAATGCAAATATATATATAATAATAAATAATGAAAAAACAGTTATTTCCTTTAATCCAGTAATTTTAACAAACGTTAGTTAAATTAGAATTTGGGGATCTAATGGTTGTGGAACGTTTTAAACGGTAAATAGAAACACAATTTAATACCTTGCATGAGAAACGGTAGCGTAGTTGGTAGCGTACGCGACTAGCGATCCAGGGAATGCGGGTTCGATTCCTCATCTGTCGGATCTTTAAGAATCTGAAAAAACAAGATTGGTTGCCCATTGGGTTGAGTAACTGTCTGACAAACAATTCTCGTGAAAAATAAATCTGTCAAGACGTCTTTACTCTGCAAAGATCCATATACTCCTCTTTCGGAGTGGAATATCTTCACACTGTGTAGATCCTTATGTTCCATGTTGGGAGTGAACATACTACATACTAAGAAATCTTTTATAAAATATATATATAAAAAAATCAAAATCATTTCTCATAAATAATAAAATATATTTAATTTTATGAAATAGTTGTTATAGACAGTTTTTTCATGTCATTTAAAATTAGTATTACAATTTATTTTATCATGAATGATATTTGTTTTTCTAGGAGCCGAGTTTAAAGTAAATTTACGTCTATATATCGATTGTGGAAAAGAAAAGGATGAAATACGCAAAAGATAAAGTTTACAGGAGACATAAAAACTGTCTATTTAATGATTTTGGGCCATAGTCAGATATTGATTAGATACAACCTTAAAGTAGAAAAAGACTTAAAGTCATATTTTATTTACAAAATATGATTGTTATATAATAAGCTGTTTGAGAGAAACCAATAAATGTGATGTGGAGAAGTCCTTTTTCTTGGTCTCGAATTTGACAAGCTATCTTTTTTAAAAGTTAAAAGCAAAATTTAAATACCGATTACACATTTGTAGCTTACATCCTTTTCATAGAATATGTATTAAGTTGGATACATTTTAACCGTCGAAAAACAGCTATTTTAAAAAAAATAGGTTTACGTTCTTTTTTCTTTCCATAATCGATGTGTATAGTGGTGCTCCGTGTGGTCGACTTTCGGAATTATCTGGGTTAAGTAGTTTATAATTGGTGCATTAATTCACAGAGGTCTAAGTGCACGGATTGTACTTTAGAATACTCTTTATCAAAAACTCTCATTAAGCTATATTTATTACGGAAACATTTATTAAAAAAGTTTACCTACAAGTTTTATACGTACGCCTCTGGTTTTAATAAAAATACAAGCTCAGTACAACGTATAAAATAAATAACAAATGTAATATCAAAAGAACTCTCATCACACGCATAAAACTAAATTCCATTACGCCTGTTCACCGAGAACAAACAAAACAAGTCCGAATCTTCTTCTGCAGTAAGGATCAGACCACGTATTAGTTTCGTAGAAAAGTGATCCTTATCAACGTGTTTACTTAAGAAACCTTGTAAGGAAGCGATGTCTTGCACCGAAATGCAAAAGTGGACACTAGCACGCAATGATTGCATGTAAAGAGCACATTCAAAACCGATTCAAAAATGATCGTTAAACCCGGTTTTAATTTATGTCGTACATCGCAATAATTGCTTCGATACTGATGTGATTATAAAACCCGAGTGTTAATTTAAAACCGGGTATTTAGTTTCGTTGTTTATGAATTGATACGGATCGCGGTATCAGGCATGCAGAACGCAAGAGGATATCACAATTACAATAACTAACGAAATATTAATAGTTGTAATGAATGAGAGAGACGATAAAATATGTTGGCAATTTACGAGTACTACCCGGCGTGTTTTCTGCTTCTCTAATAACACGGAAGTTCCATGTTCAGAAGCACTTTATGTTTTGTGTATTCACAAATCTTTTGAGAAGTATTTATTGATTTTCGTAAATTAACAAATGCGTTTTATTCCACGGAATAATCACAATTAATTTTATCGACAAACGTAATAGATATTATTTTTTTGCATTGTCTAAAGTGTACAAATATTAACTCGACAATAAAATACATAAAGACTTCAAAATTTGCATGTGCTAAATCCACGTGACACCAACAAAGGCCCAAAACTACCGTATTATAAGCTTTGAGAACAGGTGCCTGCGGCCGATTCTGGGGATACCGTGTTACAACTTTATTCTAAATGAGAAGATAAACTAACGGACCATGTAGTCAATTATCGCTGGCGACGCTGGGCCTAGCTCGGCCACATATCACGGATGCCTCAAGAGAGTCTAAACCTGACCTGCATGTTATTTAACATAGCCAGTCAGCAGCGTCCTGGAAGGCCGCGAAATACGATTTATAGAATGTATTCGCCGGAATCATGGGATGCAAATATGACCTGGGAGAACACAAAAATACTGGCGGGTGACAAGGAATCTTGGAGGTGGCACATAGCGTCCATATGATCCACTTAAGGAGCGGATATGGAAGAAATTATTCGAAAATTGACTTTTTTGCTAAAATGAACAAATATGTCGAATATGCATATTTTAGAATAAGAGCCATACGGAAAAATAATATAAATGGTTTTATACACTGAACAATTTTTAAGTACGATTATTGCCCCAAAATATTTTTGTGAGTAAATAACTATTTTTTTAACAACGACGGAAGGAAAACAAATGTAACCTTCAGTTTTTCTAACATTTTTTTGATAATCAGAATGTATTCATTTCAATTCATGTTCTATCAAGAAGGTGTAAGCTGTAAGTGCTAAATTGATATCTATTTTTATTAGCTTTTAAGTTTGAAAAGTTTGACGATGGCCTGTCAAATTTGCGACCAATAAAAGAGACTTCCACCACATCAATTTCAGCGGTTTTTCTTAAAAAGTTTTTAACAGTTTAAGTCTTGTGAACTTCAATGGATCTATTTAATATGTTGACTTTTGCCCAAAATCATTAAAAATACCTTTTTAGTGTCTTTTATATTTTTTTAATGTATGGGTTTTGCCCTTTTTCCCTTCCACAATTCTATATGTATATATTACATAACCTCAGCTAAAGTATTTATTAGTTGATAGTACATTTCAATGGATTTATTGAGATTTATCTGAATTATTCGTTTCTATTGTATCTAATACTGTTCAATAACAGTATAACTTTCAGCTTTCCATCAGTTTGCCACAAAACAATGAAAAGTATTTCAAGTTGAAAGTTTCCGCGTCGGATATTCCATATTACAGTACTCCCACATTATTGCTCGCGTATTTTTCATTTCCGCTTCCAATGAAAAATCCCATACGTTCAAATGGGGAAAATCACATCAAATGTAACATGCCTAGTACCTTGATGAAAAAAGCAGTGATGCAACAAAAAAATTTCGTCATCGGAAAAAAACATTATACTATACAAAAACAATTATTAAATTTTTGTTCAATACAGTTAAATTTAATTAATGTAATTTTCAGTATATGAGTAGATATTTACTGTAAAAAGAAACACGAACATAACCTGCATAGAACAAATTTTACAGAAGGTATAAGTCAAAATATTAAATACACATAAACCTGAAATTCACGAAGACTAATGCTTTCCTACACAGAAAACAACTCGACGATGATGACAACGACAGCAGGTGACTAATCGCAGCGATGCAGCCGTCGTTGTGATTGGTCGTTGCTTTGCTCTGATTGGTCATCTGCTGTCGTCGTCGTCAAGTCACTCTCTGTGTAGGGAAGGCATACAACTGGTATCTTATTTACCCAACCCGTATTAATTTAATAAGTTATTAAAGAAAATCCAATAAAATCGATGTGGTCTTTTTTCCTGGTTGAAAATTTTACAAGCCCTCCTTTTTCAAATTTAAAAGCCATATTGTCTTCACGGTAGCGTAGTTGGTAGCGTGCGCGCCTATCGATCCGGGGAATGCGGTTTGAATTTTTATCTGTGGGATTTTTTAAAAATCCAAAAATGCAGGACTAGTTGCCCATTGGGTTGAGTAATTGTCTGACAAACAATTCTCGTAAAAAAAAATTATCTCTCAAGTCGTCTTCACATTGCGGAGATCCATATACTCCTCTTTCGAAGTGGATATTTTTACAATGTGTAGATCCATATGCTCCACGTTGGTAGCGAACATGGTGTAAAAAAAAAAAACCAGTTCGGCATTTTCAGCTTACATACTTTTGATAGTACGTAGCAAAAATGCTTGTTCGATTGATTTCATTTTTACCCTTCTACAGTCAAAATTTTGAGACAAGTATTCACATTACAGAGGTTCACATTTTATAACTATTAGAGTAAAAAATACCAGCAAAGCTTAAAAGAGTAGTAAGATTTTTTTTATAAAAGCTTTATGGAGGGTTTCTTTCATCGATGATGGCCAATAAAGCTTTTTAAGCACGCCTATGATTAGACAATACGTACTGAAATATTAAAGAATATCATAACAGCTGCAACTTTGTATAGAAAATGAAAACAATGGTTAACGCAGGACAAAAATATTTTTCCATTCCTATGATCGAAGCAGAACTAATGTATATATTATATATGGGGAGATTTTTATTCAATTCATTTGAAGCCTCGATACAACCAGCTTTGTATGAATTCGGAAATTATTTAATAAATACTGCTGAGTATGACGATATTGCATCGCTTTTTTCATATTTTAATGTTAGTGGTGCTTAATAAGTTTTCAAAAGAAGAAGAGAATTAAGCTATTTACTATTATTAACTATTATCAAAGTGAAAACTCACACCATGTTAACATACCCATCACTGGTACTGTGATTTTTGGGCTTAAACCAGTGGCCTGATCAGGCTCTCCAAATATTTTCATTCAGCCTCCAAGTTTTCGTTATTAACATTATGTATTATAATAAACATTCATTTAAAAAATATATATGATTTAGTTGTTAATACACGACAACGCAATCTAGTTATATTGTAAGCTCCAATATGAACTATTTGTGTTTAAAGATACAATATACATTGATGTTCTGATATGATTTATAAATTATGGTAATTTTTGCCCGGCCCCCTATGTATTTATAAGTTTAAATTCGGCCCATTTCTCAAAAAGTTTGGTTAAATCATTGAAACACATTAAAATTGTCACGGTTTCTATCTAAATATTAACATAGAAAAACTGAAATAACTATAAATATTTTACTAATGTAATAAATTTTATAATATGTATTTGTATAAGTGGCACGAATACAAATAATCATCCACTTACTAAGTTTTTAATATAAGTCTTACAATAATATATTTTGAACAATGTTAACCATGTGAGAAAGTACTGTAATAATTTATACGTTTCTACGATAACTCTGTGGTCATAATTCACCGCATATTTTCGGTTTAAATGCTTTAAGAGCAAAAATACGTAGACATAGAGAATAGAGATGTGAAATTCGACTTATATTTGTCGAATAACTAACCGACACTTTTTAAATACCAATTTAAATTGATTTACATATTTAGAGAATATTGTAAATTGTAATACCGTCATTCTTCGTCAATATATTTATTAATGAAGGTTTTACTATGCTATGTACTTCCTTTACGCCTGTCCAATGCATGCATTCTCTCAGTGCTGCTCTACGATTGTGAAACGTGGCACCCAACAAAGGTCCAAAACAACCAGCTTTAAGAACAGATTTCTGTCGTAGATTCTGGACACACGGTGGTATGAATTTGTTTGAAATGAAAAGATAAGAGAACGTACTATGCAGTCACTTAACACTGATAAAATGAAGATGTAATGCTGGACCTGACTTGGCCACATATTACGGATGCCTCAAGAAAGTCTGAACCAGACCTGCTTATTTTTTAAGCTGACCGATCGTCGGCGTCCTGGGAGGCCGCTTAATACTATCTATAGAAAATATTCAGCGGAGTTACGGGATACAAGTATAACCTGGGAGGATGCAATAATATTGGCGGGTGACAGGGATTCTTGGAGGCGGCATGCAGTGTCCATATGCTCCACTTAGAGAGCAAATATGGGAGAAGAAGAAAATGTACTTCTACAATCGCTCCTAGAAAACTCAATCAGGTAGTATATCTTTGTTCGCTATACTATCTAATTTTTTCCTTGCACGCTATGCTTAATATGTCAATTCTTGTACCACATTTTATGATTATTAGATTTGGGCTTTTTCTTTAGCTGATGGCACTCATTCCTTAATATATACTTATTAAGAAATAGTAAACACTTGATGTCACCATTGTAACATTCGATTTCTTTCTTCGTTAGCTTAGAGGTTAGCATACGTGCCTTTTGTCCGTGGAAAAAGGGCTAAATTTCAGCATCTGCTGAATTTAAAAAAATGAAAATTTATGACTGGATGATGATCAAGTTGAAAGTGACAACTATTCGCGTAAAAAATAATCTGTAAAGATATCTTCATATTGCTGAGATCCATTTACTTCACATTCGGAGCGGAAATTATCACAGTGCGTAGCTTCATATAATCCACTTTTAAGGTGGATTTAGTATATAAAAAAACACTAGATATGTAGTTTAAGAAATAAATAAAATGTCACTTTTGAATGCATTTTAAGCGTCCAGATCATTTCAACCAAGTTTCTACGGTTGTGTTTTCAGATACATTCACTTTTTTTATCTGGAGGAAGTGGCACATATGTTTTCAACGTAGATCTCTCTCGATACTATAATTAATCACTAAAAGATTAATTCGATAGAATGATAACCAAAGTATGCATCATATGTTTTACTGGTACGTCTGGCTGAACGTCTGATTGGTTGAAAAATCTGCTGACCACTAAATGTTACGAAAACGCTTCTTGACAGTACGGAGGTTCATAATATACTCTATCTACAAAGTGGTCATCTTTACAATGTAGACTTTAGCGTGCTGTGTTTTTATAGCAGACGTGTTAAATATATATAATATCTCATATCCGTATTTTCGATACTGATTGGACATCTCTATTAACAAATACATCTACCAGCTGTAGGAATGGCCACGTAGAGGGGATTTCCCTTCTGCAGGATTAGCCATTGAAAAGTTACAATAAAAACGTACCTTTTTGTGTTGGGGTAACAAAGAAAGCTTGCGGCGCGTAAGAGTTGCCAGTATGACGGTTTTAATTGTAGCCATTTTTATTGTTGCCTGAAAATGGGACATACATTCCTGATGCATTTCCACTGCTTTAATGCAAGCCTTATTTTCCCGGTTAGTCCAGTGATATTATTATATATTTTAACGAGAAGGAGAAAAACAGAATATTAATTAAATATAATGACAATATTTCAAAAAAACTGACAAAGTTTTCCTTCTAGGACACTCGAAATTCACTGATTTCAACAATATTTTTTTTAAAAGTCCGACAAACTAGCTTTTAAAATGAGTATTTTAAGTTAAGAAATTTGAAATTACTGTTGCTTCAATAGCTGAGTTAATAAATATAAACGTTTCGGCATCGAATATTGTGAGCCTAACTCTGATAGCTGCATCAAAATTGATGTATGCGAAGCTATACATTTTAAAAATATGTTGAACAATTGCAAATAGTGCATTTTGATGTATACAAAGTGAAGATGTTCGGTCCGAAGATGAAGTATATAGATCTCCGTAATGCAAAAATGTCTTTTAATATATTTTTAAGAGAATTGATTGTCAGGCAATTGTTCAACTCAATGAGCATCCAACTGTGAGTTAAGTGCTCTTGGCTATTGAAAAGATGGGAATATTAGTGAATTGTTTCATTATAAACATCCATTTGTTTTATAATGAGAACAAACATGGCTTAATAATGATAAATATTCCATAAATTTTCAGTGATTTTATTTATTTGTTGTATACATATTGTAATATTACAAATCATAAGTTTAGTATATTAATTAACAACACGATATACATATGGCTATAACGAAAATATTAAAAACATATTAAAATATTCAAATATGTATATATATACAGAAGGAAAAAGAGAGTATCTACCAAGTAAGTGAGACGGATCCTATTATGATTATGTATATAATAGCATCCATCTAAGCTTGCTCACACCTAAGTGGAAGATATCAATATCTGAGGCAACCTCGTTAAGCATCACCGTTTTTCTCCGCATTGGCATGACTACTGGCAGGATATTCCTGGATTTAGGAATGAAAAACAGCTGATGTTCCTTATTTCTTAAGTAGTTATCAGGGACATGGATACCAATATTAGCACGAGCGGCAAAGTTATCAATAAAAGACCATGCACAAGTCGAAAAAAATGCATCGCCAAATACATATTTCTTCTCAGTTTTGTGGTTTTTAATTTGTAGAAACAAAAGATTATTTGTAAAAAAGTGGATTATTGTACTAAGTATAGTTGTAAATCTAATTCTCCGTAGTTTATTGCATATTATTTCAACTGAAGTATTTAAAAAAATAATTCGTTCATGTTAGGGTTTTAATTATTCAAATAATACACTTTAATTTATATTCCTTGTATCAAGATCATTTTTTTGTAGAATCAACCGCAGCGTACTTTAAAAATATATATTCTACAGTGTTACATGAAATTGATATTACTGTTTTAGTGCGGTTTGATTATTATAATCTAACAACATCTTCATACAAGAGGCTGCTCTGAGAGCTTTATCATCTTATAATCAGGCCCAAAGTGACTCTTCGCTAAAAAATAAATACTGAAAAAAATATTTATACATGAATAATTTTATTATTCGTGGTCATCAACCCTCTTGTAGTGTACTCCACTGACCTAACCCTCTATTCTTCTGTAGACGAAGAAAGGAAGATTCGCATTTATTTTCCAAACAATAGATTTTTTCATTGTTGCATATATGGGACGATTTCTTTTAATCCTCCGTTACACTCGCTCCATATTTCATTCATACACTTTTCCACACGAAAATAAATTAACAATGTAGAATACTTGGCTCAAAATGTCATAAATAAACAAAATATTTTGAAAATATAATATAATTTTCTCCGTTAGTCGAGAGGTTGGTGTGTGAGCCTCGATGCCGGAGATTGCGGGTTCGATATGTATATCTGCTGGATTTTAAAAATTTCGAAAATGCAGAATAAGAAATTGCCTGATTGCCAATACTAGCGAAAACTAATTTGTCGAGATATGTCCTTACATTCTATACTTTTGGAGTGGGTATGGTGAAAAAAAATGCATATAATATTTTAGATACTGATGTAAATGTACTGCCTCCGCAGTCGGCGTAGTTGGTAGCGTGCACGTAAGCAATCCGGGGAATGGAAGTTTGATTCTTCATCTGTCGGTTTTAAAAAATTCAAAAATGCAGGACTGGATGCCCATTTTGTTGAGCAATTGCCTGACAAACCATTCTCGTGAAAAATAATCTGACGTCTTCACATTGCGGAGATTCACTTTTGGAGTGGATGTGCACTGTTCAGATCCATATGTTCCACTTTGGGAACAGGTATGGTATAAAAAAGAGTATAACAGTATAAAGTATGGTATAAATTCTTTTCTTACATTTAAAAATACAGATACTGCTAAATATTTGATAAAGCTTTTTCAAAAATAACTTACGTAATTCCAAAAAGAATACGTTTTCTTAGGAATATTTGAAAAATATATTAGTATAATAGAATTTGAAATATTATTGAAATCAAACTCTCATTAATTTATTTATGTAGCTACAATAATTCAAGTGGTAATTTTCGTTATTGAGGAATTTATAATAATTAAAATATTATTTGATACTTTTCTTCCAAGAATGATTAGAGATTACTAATGTATAGGTGGGCGAAAGTTTTGAATTTTCTTTATGCTTACAAAAAATGATGGTGGTAAATGTAAAAACCAATTTTATTTATCCAACGTTATTCAAATCTTTGATCGAATTATCAGAAGACCATCAATGTAATTTTATTGACAGTGAAAGGTATTATTCACGCCTACAAATTATGGAAAAATAAATGATACTGAATTATACCAAAATATTAGAAATATTTAATATACTCATGTAATTTCACTCAAAATAATGTAAATGTGTGGTTGACTCTCAACGATAGCGTTGAGATCCATATACTCCATTTCTAAAGCTATCATTCGTACTCTTGAGAGCCATATATTCCAAGCGGACGTTTAAACAAATATACAAAAGTTATGGATGAAAATAATGACTTCATTACAGGCACTATTTTTTTTTATTCTCCAAGCTTTTAGTTATGTTATTCTGGAAAAATCTAAGATACTAATTGCTTAGCAAGTTAAAAAAATCTGAGTAATACGTTTCGCGCGAAAAGTTCGTGTACTTATAAGAACGCCGCAAGAAATGCAGCTTTATACTGACCGTGCAATCCGGAAAGCTCGGCTAAACTTTCTAATTGAAAGCTTTTAAGTGACAGAAAAAGTGATCGTTAGTTTTGGTTTACTACTGAAACGCTGTGAACAAGTAAAAACAAATATTTTAAAATATAACATTACTACATCTATCGTTTCGTGTATTTTAAAAAATATTTTTGAATATTTTTTTTGTATACAGTTGAAGAATAGCAGTATTTATTTGTTTGTTTTGTTTAAGTGGAAAAATACATATATGGAAAATTTGAGATGTATAGTTGTAAGAGTGAGTGTTTTTTTATCTACTGTTACATTAATGATATCAACTTTGGAAGGGAAAAAGGACTTAACTCACGTTGAACAAATTTTACAGCTGGCACAAAAAAGTTTATTTAATAATTATGATCAAAAGTCAAAACATTACATATGTACGACCTTGAAGTGCATAAAGACTTAAACTGGTGTTTTATTTACTCAATTTAATATTAAGTTATTTCAAAAAAACAATAAAATTGGTCAGGTGGATGTCTTTTTCCTGTTCGCTAATTTCATAGATCATCCTTTTTTCAAATTTAAAGGCTAAATTTAGGCACTAATTCGGCAATTTCAGCTTACATCTTTTCGACAAAAAGTGTATTAAGTTGTGCAGTTTCTGACTATTGAATAAAAGCTATTTTTTTTAATTGACGGTTACGTTTTTCATAGTCAGTGTGATATTATAATAGTATGTTTCATAGGCTTAATGCCTATATAAGTCAAAACACGTTTTTCCTCCCAATTTTCTGCCATTTTATTAACATATTAATACGCATATTACTTGACTCCCCAATTGTAGAGAGGTTGACGTGCGCCCCTCGTATCTAGGGATTGCGGGCTTAACTCCTGCTGCTTAATATGCTGGATTTCTAAAAACACAAAACTGGATGCCTATTGAGTCGGACTATTTCCTAATTACTAATCCTCTTAAAAATTAATCTATCTAGACCACAGGTCTCCAAATGTTGTTGTATCGTAGATCACGTGCCGATTTTTTTCTGTTTTGGGTAGACCGCCAGCTTTTCCAATATCGATTTTTTACAAATTCATCAGATTTAAATGTGTTTTTGAATCTGATAAAGTGATATTTACTTTATTAGGGTTTAATGTAGAGTGGAAAATTATAAATATATTCCATATTTTAAGTTTCATAGTTATATATTTATTAATTAAAACGACACAAAATGAAAATCTAGGAAAATTTTTACACTAAAATCAATGCTTTCAATGTTAGGAATGTAGATGGTGCTTTGATAGCAAAAAATTAATATTTGGCTTTAGTTTAGTGAATTTTACTTTAAATTTCCTCGGAGAGTGATTTTAAATCGGTTTCTTTTTTTGTAACGAGATTGGCAATTGCGCTGAAACCTCTTTTCACAAGCTATGAAGATGTAAAAGCTATCAAAAACTTTCTCGTGATCATTTTACACAATTTTATGAAGTAAACATATAATTAGGAAATCTAAATGTCTATTGTAAGAAAGTATTATGTAAGCGTCTTCATTGGTATTATCTGTATAAGATGGATTATTATATTTACAGGAAGCCAACATTTTGGTGACGGCTTATCTAAGTGGGATCGACTCTTTTGAACCCCCATTTACATCTCATGCACCCCCAACTTTTTTTCACTGACATGTACCGCTTGCAGGTTAGAATCATCGATCCCTAGGGGTCGATATTGACCACAACGAAAATGACTTTTCTAGACGGATCTTCACATTGCAGAGATTCAAGCACTACACTTTCAAACATGGTAAATAACCCATTTTACTATTTTTTTTATACCATGTCCGTTCCCAAAGGAGAGCATATGGATCTATACAGTGTGAAGATATCCACTCTAAAACTGGAGTATATGGATCTCCGCAATGTAAAAACGCATTGACAGATTATTTTTCATGAGAATTTTTGTCAGACAGTTGATCAAACCAATGGGCATCCAATCCTGCATTTTTGGATTCTTATAATCCGGCAGATGGAGAATTAAACCCGCATTCCCCGGATCGCTAAGCATGCGTGCTAATCTCTACGCTACCAAGGAGACAATATTGTTAAAAAGAGGAAAAATATTGTTACATATTGGATGAACGTTAGTTAGTTTGGGACAATAAAAATAAGCCGTATTCTGGCCGTATTTCGTTACTTCGGTATTCGTTATAAAGAGATTTTACAAAAACTTACCAACAAAAAATATCTACTTTGCTTCATGCTTAGCTTAATCAAGACAATTATTAGATAATTAATATTTTCGACTGATGGTGCTTGATGGAAATTGATTTCAAATTCTAAA